>VYXC01009323.1:67671-84125 GCA_013397175.1 Platysteira castanea
TCCTAATAACCTAAATGTCCCGGTTTTCAATTTGTACTTTTGTCCTGTAACTGCAGTTCCTGATGGAGAGTCCCCTCTCCAGCTTCCCTGTTAACCCCTTTCAGATACTGGAAGGTTGCTGTGAGGTCTCCACTCAACCTTCCCTTCTCCAGGCTGAACAGCCCCAGCTGCCTCTGTGTCTTCACAGGGGAGGTGCTCCAGCCCTCTTATCAACTTCCTGGCTTCCTCTGGACTTGCTCCAGCAGTTCCATGTCCTTCTTGTTATTGGGGCCACCAGACCTGTACTACCTGTACTAAACAGAACAAATGCTAAATTAGTGAAGGCATCACTTTCTTTCAATGTTTTCCCCTTCCTTGCACATTTGTTCCCACAAAAAAATCTTTCCTACTAATTATCATGTTTTTAAAATAGTGTCTCTTCTTTTTTTCTTCCTTTTTTTTTCTCACAGCGTTGAAGGTCTTCATGCTATTGTAGTCTCAGATAGAGATGGTGTGCCTGTTATCAAAGGTAACTTCAGCTTCTTGCTGTGCTCTGCAGCTGAAATCCTGATGGAACAGCAAGGGGTGGAGAAGTACAGAAAAATCTTCATGGTTATTCCAAATAACTGAATATTCCAAGTGATAGAATTAAATTGGACTTTTATTTAAAGTTCAGTAGTTGATTATATACCTCTTTAAATATATCCTTTTGTTTGTGCCCTCAGTAATTGTAGTCCATGGAAGTTTTCCTCAGTGATAGGGGTTGGAGTGCTGTAAAGTCCTTGTATCTTCAAGTCCTTCACTGGCAGATTGATACTAAGTAGTAGAGAGAGCTTGGCAGTGTTTTGTTGGCTGGGCTGGTCTGTGCTCAGCAAGAGTTGCATTCAGCTTTTACATGCATTTAGCTGGCTTTTTTGGTACTCTAGTTCTTATGTTCTGCAGTCCTTGTTTCAGATGTTTTCAGGTTGTGAATACAATAATTTGGGGATACAAAGATTCAAGTACTGCTGATTTATTTTGTTTAATGCGCCAAGGTGTTTAAACACCCAGCAGAACTTGCACACCTTCACCTGTTTGCACTCAAGTGACTGTGTGTCAGTAATCAGTTCAAAGGCTGGAATGGGTGCAGTGAGGGACATGGAACCAAAGGAACATCAGCACAGGCTGTGCATCCTAAAGGAAAAGACTTTCCTAGGAAGGATGCTGGTTTAATGAGCTTTGATCATACACAGAGCATTAAATGATGTACTGCTCATGAAAACTCTTGTGTTCCTGTGGGAGCACCTCAGATGTGTTGCATGTTCCCCAGCAGCAGATCAGCTTCTGGCGGAGCACTAAGCTGGATGAGGGTTTGGGATGCAGTCAGAGACACCATGTAAAGATAAAGATTTTCTTGTTTTGTTCTAGTTGCCAATGATAACGCTCCAGAGCATGCACTGCGGCCTGGCTTTCTGTCCACCTTTGCCCTTGCCACAGATCAGGGCAGTAAATTAGGACTCTCTAAAAACAAAAGTATCATCTGCTATTACAATACATACCAGGTGAGTAACCTCAGCGTGCCTCGTCGTCAGTGACTTGAGCTGTTCCTACATTACACTGAGAAGGAGAAAGAGGGTTGTTTAAGCTCTGGTAGATTTTCGCTAGGCTGCTATTGAAGTAATTGTGGTTTATTTCTTAGACAGCTTAAATGGTTAGGCCAAACTTTCACACTATTTATTATGCTTCTCTGATGTTTCTCAAAACTGAGATTTATTGGTTGAAAATGGAGAAGTGTTCTGAAAAGGTACTAACTGTGAATTTGCAGTAGGTGTTGCTCATATGGTCTTACGAATTTTTTATGAAGGGTTTATGTTCTCTTTTCTAAACAATGTTTGTTTATAATTAGTGACACCTAACATTAAGCATATGCAGCCTACTTCACAGCTTATCTTGTTGCCAATATGGCTTTGAGGTAAGAAAGCTTGGAAATACCACTCACATTTTTCACAAATTGATTGTTTGTGTGCAGAAGTCCATCATTACTACATTTCTGCTCCTTCACAAGCTCTGGTGGTTCTGAGAGCTTTTTATTATGACTGCAGTAAACTGACCAGCTGCTTAGCCTACAGAGTGTCAAGCTTTGTTTGGAAAATAAATGGGTGAATGAGTTTGCACACATTAGTACATTGCTTTCACTTTGTTAATGCTTCTAGCTCGCTGTTGTGCCCAAGGTGCCAGTTCCCTGTTAATGGAAGAACAGATATTTCTGTACAGGGAACAGTATTTTAGAAAAAGAAACCTGCCTGCCCTCCCTTTTCCTGTGGAGGGTGTAGTATCCATGGCGTACTCTGCAGGGTTTGCAGCTGAGGTGGGTTTCTGGTGGACAGCACACTGTAGAATGTGGAGACAGGGAAATGCCAGGTTTTCCATGTGTGGCTCCCTGTACTGTAAGTTCTGTTGGTGTTTTTAACCCTGAATCTTAAGAAATAGATACAGCTGAAAAGCCACCTCTGTGGCTCTTGCTCCTGCTTGTCCTTTAAACTGAGGAGGCTGCTTGTTTCAGAAGGAATTTATGTGGAAAGCATTTGTGTATCAGAGCCCTGACAGCCAACATGTGTTAGCTGCTGGCTGAGCACTTCTCTCTCCTTGCAGGTGGTGCAGTTCAATCGCTTACCTTTGGTCGTGAGTTTCATTGCCAGCAGCAATGCCAATACAGGTATGACTTCACATTTATTTTAAATATTGCAGTATTTCAAGGCCCAGGTATTTTAATAACTGAAAAGAAATTCCCTGAATTCACTTCAAGCTATATTAACTTTGCTGCTGCTGTGAATTTTGTCAGCATATTGTGAAGGTGAGAAGGAAAAGGTGTGAGTAAAAATTCACAGATTGTATTCAGGTGGCTTGCTGAGGGTTGAAGTTGTTACTCTTCTAGAAGCATATTTCTCCTGTGATTACCCTCGCCCTTGCTGCCCAGGCAGGTCCAGTGCTGTACAAACCAGCTGTTCAGTCTGCAGGAACAAGTGCAGATTTGTCTTCGGTTCTGTGGGGTGGGGGAATCCTTCAGCCAGACCCTAGCCTTGCTCATGAGGGCGCTGGCGAATGAATATGAGCAGAAGGGATTTAATTCTGGCACAGCTGCTCGGGCCTCAGTAGCTATGGGAAGCGGCAGCACAGTAGTGAGGGAGAGGTGTGCTGCACTGGGTGCCTCTTTTAGTGCCAGGGGCTTTAGACACCCTGCCCGGGGGTGCTGCCCTCTGTTCACAGCCAAGTGAGTGGCTCACGTGGAACATTTCAGGCTTTGAAAAACACTGCTTTTGACTTGGGAGGGGAGAGAGCTGTGGGCTTTGGAGAGAGGCTTCTCAGTGATGTTGTTTGATGAAATATTCTGTCTCTTCTCTCTTTCCAGGGCTGATTGTAAGTTTAGAGAAGGAGCTCACACCCCTGTTTGAAGAACTGAGACAGGTTGTTGAAGTTTCTTAACCTGATGTTATAGCCAGAGTGCAGCATTCCTCTGCAGCCCAGTGGACAGAAAGATTCAATAATCGTCAGTCAAATAACACGTCTTGGAAGAAATACCACAGCTCCTTGGTATACTAAGAGTAAATTGTACATAGTACTGAATCTGAAAAGATCTACTAGTGTGTTGTAGGTGGATGTTACTTTAGGCCACGCTTCTTGTATTGTGCAGTACTGGAGAGCCCACCAGAATAGCTCCCATGGAGTTGAGCTCAGCCAGCTGAGCCAGGTCAGCACGATGCCCTTGGCTCAAAGGAGCAACCCCCAGACCTCTTGCTTTACAGGGCACCAGGCACATGGCAGGGTGTGTCCTCAGGCCGGCCACCACTACGTGTGGGAAAGCAGATCAGGTGGAGAGAGTGAGCAAAGATGTGGTTGGAGGCACTGCGAGAGCAAGTGTGCTAGCGGTGATGTGTCAGTACAATCAGTAAATGTCCCAGCTTTCTTACACGAGTGGTGCTTTGGCAAGGGAGTGCTACTAATCTGGATGCTAGCTGCATCCTGCTTCCACTAGGAAGAAAGCTGTTTCTATGGAAGCTGTTGCTTTAGGGATTTTCATGATGCCTAGCTAAAAGTACCCAATGTCTCACTTCTTCATGGGTTTTTTTTTTTGTGTAATACAGTTGTGAATATCTCATGTCTCATAGTCTTTGTGTTGGTTCATCACTGGTGACACTCTCAACTTATTTACCCTTAGGTTTTCTTAAGTAAATAAATATAAATAAAATACAGTATTTTTAAATGACAGAGCCTGGTTCCACTCTTCTGTTGCACTGTAATACCCCACAGCACATCTGCTTGTCTGTAGAGAGAACAGGGCTCTTAACTGTATGTAAATGCCCAAATTCCATGAATTTACAGCTGAAAACTAACCAGTGTGTCTCTCAGTTGGGCAGTGAGGATACCGAGTCCCAGGGCAGTGCAGAGATCCTGTTGCTGGGGATCAATCCTGTGCTCACAGCCCCACCCCGTTGTTCCCTCCCATGTCCCCTTATGACGAGCACCAAGCACTGCAGGTCCGAGGGACAGCTCTGGGCAGGTCTCTGCCCCAGGTGGGAAAGGGGATGCCATGGCCCCTTGTTCACACCTCATCCACCTTTGGTGCATCAGGCAGGGTGGGGGGAAACAGTGGTGCTGGCAATGACAGCTGGGAGTTCTTGGCTCAAAAAGAGAATCCAGCTTGTCAGTCAACCCTTTTCCATTTCAACTAAGCTGGAATGGGACTTCTGTTGCTGGTCATTACAGAAGCAGCTGGAGAGTGTGTGTATTTCTGGCAAAATGTGTGTGTTCCAGCAAAGGCCTCCCCTTGCTGCTTGCTTCTGCTCAACCTGTCTGTCTCTGACAGCTTCCAAGTTCTTTCACTGGCTTCAGTTTGTGACACTGTGTGCTGAATGACGTGTCCAGTGTTTTGTGAGGCAGCCTGTTGGTGCAAAAAAGGGAAGGCTGCATTTGTGGTTTCCCTACAAGCTCCATTTCCAAGCCATTTTCACGGAACAGTGATGCTGTTGGAGAATATCACCTCTCTCTTCCCCTTATGCTGCCTCTCTCTCAAACAAACTCAGCAAAGGTTTTTAACTAAATGGCAGATGCCAGTTTGTTAAAGCTTCATTGAGGGAAAAGGAGGACAAAGCTCTAACAATACAGTATAGGAATATAAAGACCTGTGGTAGTTTTATAATGACATTTTATTCAGAAAACAGTCTGTATAAAAATATTTACAAATACTTTGAATTTCTAAGATGAAATAAAATGCTGTTCATATGTCCAAGTCTAGGGTTTTTTTCTTCCTCCAGTGCGTTTGCCTTCCTCTTCTGCACTCTTCTCCCAGTAAAGGCAGTTATCAAACACCTGCTGCACGAGTATTACCAAACACAGGCCACAGTGTTGCATAGCAGGAGAGGTTTGCAGATGCTGTTTCAGCATAAATTTGGTTGTTAGGCAGGGAGAGAGGGTCCCCCCTATTTCCCCACCCCTCAGGAGGCACAGGATTTTGCTCAGGGGATCTTGCAGCTGGGTCAAGCTGGTCTTGAGCCTCTCCAGTGTGTCAAACTTCCCTTCCAAAATGTAACATCTATTTTGAGTACAGCACCAATGTCCTGGGGTTCCACTTCTTGTCTCCGTAGTGAGCCCCAGTGCTGTTAAATGTGTGTGCTATGAGTGCCAGGAAGCAGCTGCTGTTTCTCACAACCCTGGTTTGTATACAAGTGTGCTTACAGGCTGCTGCTCACCATTACCTACAGATGCTGTTTGAAACAAGCGTTCACTTGTAGCCATCACTGTGCTATAAAGCTAAACCATACAAAAATGTGTTTAACCAGAACTAAGTGTCACACATCTGGCACATTGAAAAAGGGCCTTGAAATACTCTCTGGATTGCAATATAGATACTATTTACAAAATGTGATTACTTCTGTCATTCTTCTTTTGGTTTAAAGCCTAAACAGATAATAAAAGGATATTTAATGTTTCCAGAAAGGACCCATTTTAAATAAAAGGCTCAAGGTTATAGAATATGATACTGATGGTTAGTTGTGATGGAGCTTGCAATAAATTACTGAGTGCTCTGAATAACCACAAAAGTTTTGAACAGGGACCACTTCTGTGATTAGTTGGCAGGTGTTTGAATTAAGTGCATTACAGGCGTACACCACATGTATCAAACCCTCACTCTGGGTTTGCAACCATCCCCGCGTGTGACTCGGGAGCCACAGAGCTGCAGGATCCTGTGCGTGCAGAGCTGGGTGACATCTGGGTGGGGGCACAGATGGCACTGGAGAGGTGAAGCTGCCCTCTGGTAAGCACTGCCATCCCCTTGGAGAGAGGCAGTTCCTGCCAGGGGAGCAGGAGCACTGGCACACAGCTAGGAGCTGAGGGTGGCGTTGCGCTCCTCCAGCTGCTTCCGTATTTGTGACTGCAACAGAAAGACAGTCCATCACTGCTTGTCTGCGTGCACGTGGGTGAGTACAACCAAGCCAATTTCTGATATATTTTAGGAAGAAGTGCTTTCAAGCCTTTACATTGTCTTCTCATTCCTGCTGTCATGACCCAGGCCGTGCAGTCTGTGCTGATGATCCATATTGTTTACCAGCACATAATAACATCCTTAGAGGTGGATGTCATTTTTTCTTACTAATGGGCATGCCTGTTAAAAGTGCATCCCAAAAATGCTGAAGTGGGTTTGCAGGCAGATCCATTATGCCCCCACCTCGACTGCTGTGTCCAGTTCTGGGCCCCTCAGTTCAGGAAGGTGCCTAAGTAAGTTCAGAAAAGGGCAGTGGAGGGGAGTGGGCTGGATCACAAGTCCTGTGAGGAGCAGCTGATGGAGCTGGGGGTATTTAGCCTGGAGAAGAGGAGGCTCAGGGGTGATCTTACACTCTCTGTAACTCCCTGAAAGGAGGGTGTAGCCAGGTGGGGGTTGGCTTCTCCCAGGCAGCCAGTGACAGGATGTTAGGAAATGGCCTCAAGCTGTGCCAGGGGAGGTTTAGACTCGACATCAGGAGAAATTTCTTCACAGAAAGGGTTGTTAAACATTGGAATGGGCTGCCCAGGAAGGTGTTGGAATCACCATCCCTGTAGGTGTTCAAGAAAAGACCAGGCGTGGCACTTAGTGCCATGGTCTAGTTGACAAGGTTGTGATAGATCAGCGGTTGGACTTGCTGACCTCAGAGGTCCCTCCCAACATAACTCATTCTGTGATTATGCAAGAACTGTGTCTTCCAGCCTAGCTGGCCCGGCAGCCAGAACAAGTACTCCCTTGCTGCAGGTGCTGAGCACTGTAGCACCTGGGTGCCACAGTCCTGGGGGGCTTATGAGGGCAGTAGCAGGTGCTGCCATGTAACAGCACACATCACCTTACCAGTTTCCACCGCAGTATTTTGATCCACTCATCTGCTTCTATCCCAGTCTTTGCACACAGGTAGTATGTCCTTAGTGGGAACACCAAACTGTAAGTAAATAAAGCTTTCTTAAATTGCTAGAACAACTGGCAGTTCTCCCCAAAACTGAGCTCAGCTGGCCTGTACCAACAGCTGCTTAGACAGAGCTGGGCAGGGAGGCTGTGCTCCTGTTCAGTCACCAGAGAGTTAACCAGGAATGGGTGACAGTCGTTTACAGCTCAGGGAGATGCTGCCCCTGGTCCATACACATAAAAGACCCACATCTGGGCACAGAAGAGGTTACCGTGTGACCTGTAGCAGTGTCTGACCCCAACATCCATGAGTCTGGGTGATGATTAAAGATGCTTACAGAACTAGAAATGCCCACTACACCAATATTGCCAGGAGTAGTTTGGCCAAGCCATGAAGGACTGACAGAGATTGGCTGACAGAAGACGACTTGTGAGTTAGAGGATGAGCAGGGTCACAACCACCAAGGGACCTTTCAGAAGCACACATTGTTAACATTTCAAAATTCCCTTTTTATTTTGACCTTTCCAGCAAGATGGAGAAAGCACTGCAACTCACCAGAAACAATTGACTCTCTCCTGGGAATAGTCAAACTGCACAGCTGAGCATTCAGTTAAGTCAAGTGCTCGAATCGGTTCCGTGGCCTTGAAGAGAAAATGTTTTTAAAATGTGGACACATGAAATCAGAAGATAAGACTATCTCAGTTCATCTTCAGGGCATCTAGACCTTTATGGGCACCTTCACAGGTTTTTCCAGGCATAGCTACCATAGTTGTAACACTATAAGCCCAAACTAGCAAGCACAACATCAGTGCTGTTATCATATGAAGTGAGCTTAATATGAAAAACACAGGACAGTTCGCATCTGGATAAGGCACAGAGGAGATCTCTACTGCAGGAATGTTTGAGCTACATGGAGGCTGCTGAGGGCTTGGCTGATGCCTTACAATGTGACTGACACAGCAGCAAATTTGGTATCACTTTCAGCTAAGGTTTACAGAAACAAAGGCATGGTATAGGTCTTACCAGACCTAGCCAGCTGTTGGAGATGTAATTAATTCCTAAGTGCCTTAAAAGGATGAAGCTGGGTAAGGAGAAATGTAGAAGAAAAGCCAAAGCAGTGCTTGCAGCAGAAGTGATAGATATGGCTGCCTGAGAAGCATGTGTGCATGCACAGACACACACAGACACACACACAGACACACACACACACATATGTGTAAGTTTCTTTGGACAAGCTCAGGTGCAGGGATATAGACTGTGTATAACAGCGACTCATCTCCCTTAGGAGTTTCATTCTCCCCAGGTGTCAGAGTTCTTTCTCCATTTGTTTCAGTCTCACATTGTTAAGACCTCAGAAGAGGCAGCTTAACTGCTTTCTGCCCAAACACCCTTAGCTGTTTTCCATCGTCCTTCATCAGGTGTATGGAGGTGTGTGTTGCTTTGCCATCTTTCCTTCATCTTTTTGCTGACTCAGTGGCTGTTAGTAATACCCTACATTAGAAGAAAGCCCCTTGTGTTGTAGTGTGCTACCATATGCTATCCCAGGGCCAGCTGCAAGCTGCCCACCTGTAGGTACCTGCAACCCCACAGCAACAACAGGAGTGCCAGGAGACACCGGAGCTGCTGCCTGGAAGGAGGTCATATTCCTGACAGAGACACCTTCTTGCCTGGTAAGTCACTAATGGAGTGCTGTTCTTGGAAATGCTATCCTGCAAACTTAATTCAAGTTGTTTTGAACTGAAAGAAAAACTGACAGAAAGCTCTGCAAAAACCTAACTGTTTGTAAATGGTAGTGTTTGATGAGAGAAGGCAGTTGTGTCTGCTCTTGTAAAAATCTATCAGAGGCTTGAAATAGGGTGTGGCAGAGGTGCAGAGGTGAACAGTTTGGCTGTGTTTATGAAGGAACCTCAGAGACATTGTAAGGGCAATGAAACTCTAGAGGTGTTTCTTATCTTTACTCAGATTAAGATAGAAATGGAGCAGCAACTCTAAGGACCCAATGTTTTTCCCAGATGCCGCAGGTTAATCTTTGTCAGAAGGAATTTTTAAATAAGTGGTTCTCTATGTATGTTGTGAGACACTTGAAAAAAAAAATGAAATCAAAGAATGTAAAGGATACTACCAGTATTTTTAGAAATATTTTAGCAGCACGCTCTCTGTTAGGTCTAAGCTACCAATGAAGGCTGTGTTATGCCTAGTAGCTTAAAATCCACTTAACAAATCAACCCAAAAATGTATTCTAGGACAGGCTGGACAGGGCTTGGAGCAACCTGGTCTAGTGGAAGGTGTCCCTGCCTGTGGTGGAGGGCTTGGAAGGAGATGATCTTTGATGTCTCTTCCAACCTGAACTATTCTGTGTAAAAAAGCCCTGTAAGCTCTACCCAGTAGCTAAGACTGGCGGAGCACAGTAAATGTTTTCCAGCTGTAAAACTTACTTTCTGTTGTTGAAGGCATCAGCAAAACTGACTTTACTTGACAGGTTTGACCCCTTTGACAGTATGGGAAGCTTTAGCTTGGGAAGCTGGGATACAGGTGTGAGAAGCCAGAGATACAACGAGGTTGCAGCCGCCTGTGGAGATGTTTAAACAGTAGAACTGGTGTTTGCTACTTACTGTCTGGTCTTTGAAATACTTAAGTTCGTTCCTATGCAGTGTAAACCACCTTGTCTTCCAGTTCTGAAAGATCAAGAACAGATGGTAACTGTCTTGGGAGAGTTTAGTCCGACACTTCTTAGGAAAGAAAAACTTTTAAAGCTGGTGACTTGCTCTGGTTTACAGTTGTGCTTTGTTGTTGCTCAAAACACAAATTGTTCCTCTCTGCAGGGAAATGCAGGTGAAGTAATTTCAGCTCCACATGGTCTTTAGCTTCTATGGGTGATCACAGGGTGGAAGCAATGAGTAGGTTTTCCTTACCTTGACTATTTTGCCTTGTTTTATCAAATATCCTTCTTTGGTACCAAGCTGTGAAGTAACAAGGAAAGGAATAGGGGTTAGAGACTGAGCTCTGCTTCTACTTCCCACATCCCCCTCTTTGCCTGTATCAGGAAGATGGACCAGCAGCCTGTTCTTTGAGAAACTCCCCACAGCCACTCGCTCCAACGCTCCCCTCAGGTGGCTGGATCCACCACTGGGGTAAACATGGACCTGTGCTGGCTCTGAAGGCAGCCCCTTGGACTGTGCCTCCCTCAGTGGGCTTCTGGCCTGCACCTTCTCAACCAAGCACAGCCAAATAGCTGCAGTTACACTTCATTTAGTAAAGTTGGATGGTTGCCTTGTACCCATGTGTGACCAGGAGCACATGGGGTTTAACTGACAGTGGAATTATCCCCAGAAAATGCTCCTGAAACGCAAACAGGGGAAAGTGCTGTTTTACTGAGCTGTTCTCTTCTCTCAAACAGGCCCATGCTTGAGAGGGAAAACCTGTTACATTCAATGTGCTTTCTGAAAAATTGGGGTTTCAACTGTTTCTCTGGCATCATGAGTGACACTTGGACCTTATGACTTCTCAGATACTGAAATGCTGTGTAGGGACCTGGCTGTGAGACTGCAGACCTCTGAAAATCAAAATCTTGCCAAGTTACCACTTGTCCTTGAAAAAATATTACCTTTTTATTGGTGGTATGTAGAAGTCAAGCTTCTTTGGAGGTTAAAGTGTAACTTGGCAATGAAGGGTTGGTTGTGAGACATCAGAAGTGGTTGTTCTAGCAACTTCATTAACCCATATTAACATAGCTCTTCCTCTTTTCCCCAAAAATATAGTACAGAATTAAAATACTTTCCTCTCTGTTCAGAGCAAACTGTTCTGGAGAACCACCTGTCTTACTTAGATATGAGTTACAAGGGATTTAGAGACTCTAACTGCTGTCCAAGTGAGTCTCAAATGTCAGAACAGGTGGCCCAAATGTGTATGATGATTTTTTTGTGTGGGTGTATTTGTTTCTTTCAGTTCATGATAATGTTAATAATGATAAGTGATTCTAAAAGATACCATGAGAATGAAAATCTTTCATATATTCTTTGTTTGGATAGTCAGATTCACCTAGGTCAGCTGCAGACAATGTTTTCCCAGGGACAGCACTGAAGCGACAACAATTATAAAAGCCTTTATTTGCCATGGGACTGACTGAGCAAGTCTGTATTTGTTTTGCCCTGTTTGGCAAAGACTTCCTGTACTTACAAACCCACAAAAGGATTGATAAGCAGTCTTACTCCATAGCTCACTCCAGCAATCATGCTAGACAGGCCAGAAGCACCCCTCCCACCAGAACACCACTTACTGAGGGAGCATTTGGCACAAGGTCACTTTCCGTCCTTCCCGTCTGCATTGCAGTGTGAACTCGGACAGACTCATAAATGGAAGGTTCTTCCACTTGCCGTGGGTAGGGATGCTTCAATACAATTAAAGTTCCTGGAGAGAAAAGAGTAGGAGTAAGTCACCTGGCAAGACCACCTCAGAAAACAACTTGTCAGTAGTTACATCTCTGAGGAATGGTTCACTTCACCTTTTCCTAAAATTAAAAAGGCAACTGTGAAAACTGTAAATATATGATACCTTTTCAAAACCTTTACCCTTGCAAATGCTTGCGTGAAATCTCTTGACTCATTAAATTCCCCTCCTCCCCAGGAGGCTGGCTGGAGGGTAGGCAGGATGCTAAACTAGATAGGAGGCCGTACCAGTTACTGGGTTTGCCAGCATCCCACTAGCTGGTGCTTAAATCACTTAATCTGTCAGAGCTTTGGACACAGGCTTCCTAACAGTAAACCCACATTACCATCACCTTCAGCTGTTTTTACCACAGCCCTTTCCAGTTAAACATTTTCATTATAGCCATTCTTCTTTTTCTCCAAATAAGATCTTGTTTATTGCATGTTCCCTGAACAAAGCTGCATTCTCAATAGTGAATCTACTACTTTTCAAAATAGTGAAGAACTTCCTTAAAATAGTAACTGCTCTGCCATCTAACTCCATTCTTTAAAAATAATGTCACAGCACACCAAATGCTGCTCCATTTGCATTTTACGCTGATATTGCAGCTCTTAAAGAGGAGGGATGCTAGAATTGGTAACAAGCTGGACTTGAAACCTACAGATGTATGAGTAATTTAAAAGCATTCTGTAATGGGAAGGACTAAAAAGAGAAGTGGAAAAGTTGTATTTGAAGTAACCAGCTGAAATTTGTTTGCAGGCACAGGGGGGATATGCAAATATGATCTATTCAATTTGCCGTAGGTGGAAAGTCAACACTGGTTTATTTCTCTCTGGCCTTGCAGGAAAATAATGCTTTACCATTTAAAGTAAAATTGAGAACAGCTCCATCACCACTCTAGAGAAACTACTCTTAAGCTGTTGCATAGAATCAGGGTATGAGTATCTGGACATCATGGGTAAAAAGCCCCATTGCAGAACTGGAAGGACTAATTCAACATTTTATACAGTATTTGTTTTCTAATAAGTTCTCTATGGGTATTTTTTCCTTCACAAAGACACTTATGCAGAATAATTTGGTAATTACACACAAGCTCTAGCAAAAGCTGCCCTGTAGCAAGATTATTCTGCCACATCTGCATCTGCTGATGCTTGGCTTGGAGTTGACTCTGATGAGCCTCTACCCCATTTTTGACAAAAGATGGGTATGACCCAGGAGAACTCTGACACCTGAAGGAACGATGCCTGTGTGTTAACTCTCTCTTCCTCTCTACTGTTTTCCACGGTATGGTGAGGTGGAAGGTTTCTTGATATGACGTTAAATCTTTTTTTTTTTCTTTATTCTGTAGCACATCTGACTTAGAAGTTTCACAGAGCCAGCAGAATCCGATTAGGAAACCTTAAGGTGACACGTGTTGATCCCATCCATAGAGATTAGACAAAACCAATGTCTTGCTTATCAATGTCTGTAACACGTTCAGGGAGGGAGTGAGGAATGGGGAAATACAGGTTTTATGTCATCTGAAATCTTTACAGAGCTAGGCCTGTGGGTGCATGCCTGATTTCACAGGAAAAATAGCTTACTGGCACAGAGGGTACACGTAGGAGCTCTGTGTTTGAACCACTCTTGAAAGCAATTTGAGAAGAGAGTGTTTTGAAAGATACAAGTGCCATACTGAGTACACAACTGCATGAAGAAATTGGCAAAGCAGCCCTTGAATTTAATGTTTGCGTTAGCGGAGCGCTGGTGCATGTTTGGTGTGTGACAAGTTACAGCTATTGCATGTGCCAACTATCGCTTAACTGGACTCTTGCAAATGTAATTTGTACTGCTCTGAGTTATTTGCATACACTTGCCACAGAGGGTACTGAAGCTTTTGGCATTAACTTGTACTGACATGTCTTCAACTCTTACACTTGAAGCTAAACATAAAACTGGCATTATCATGATAATATCCACTTTGTTTCTCCAGGGATTCTAATCTCATGGTGTTCAGTTCACTTGTAGGAATCAAGTTTAATATTTTGACCCTTAATTCAGGCAGCACACTGGTTGTTAAAGAAACCTGCGCTTTTCTCTGTCGTCTTAAAAGCGAGACAAATCCCTGTGATGGCAGATGGCATTAACATGGTGATGCACTGTAGGCAGAACAGGAGAGCTGGTTAAAAACACATTCCCTACAGGAAGGAGGAGCATAACACTGTAGACTCCTTCCTTGGACAAAGGATAGTGAAACTAAACAATTTCAAGTTGCCTTTCCATTTATTCTTATTGAGGGATTTCAACACCATAGATGAATATTTATTTCCTCACTAACACTGTGCTTTGGTTTTGCCAGTTTTGAGAATGTCCTAATCCTCTCAGTATTTTGAAATGCTTCCTCCTCTGAGAAATCAAAAGGAGCTCGTAGCCCTGGTTAGCAAAAGCCCGATAAGCTTATGTGTGGTTTATCTTCAAGGAACTTGAAAGATTTTTTGAAGTGGATTTTTTGTAGATACCTGAGGTTAACGCAAACGTGAATTTATGAAGAGGAACACTTTAGCAGTAGATCTATTTGCTAACACATCAGAAGCTCCTTTTAGTTAGATCTTTGTGAAGTATGGCTATAAATGTGTTCATGCACGCAAAATGGCTCTCCTTACCTGTTTCACTGCCAATTAAAGGCTGGTTTGCAAAATGCATGACCAATTCCTTCAAATCAGAAAATTCATTAAATCCAAATTTGAATGATGTTCCTGTATATTCAACATGGAAGTGTTTCACAGAATCTTTTCCCCTAAAATAAAAGAGGAAAATTTGTCAAGGCATAAATGCCAAAGGCGTTTGGAACATATAATCCTTAAATAGCAGCTTTCACTACCTGGAATCTGACCCAGATCACAGGCTGACAATCACTGTCCTAGTAGTTATACTACTGCCATCACTGTCCCTCACTAAGACTCAACACATCTGAGAATCAGATTTTAATTGCTGGTTTACAGATATGAGATTATGAAAGCCTAGAAAGGCCAGGTTGGTTAATTTAACTCTTGCATCAGTAAAAAGACTCACAAAAGACATTTCCAGCCTTCTGCCTAAATAGGATGAAATCCCTTCACTGACTGGACTTTAGTCTTGATGGTATACTCAGTATGTGTCTTACTTTTCAAGTAGCATCCCAGTCTCACTGAAAATGTCGTCTCTTTCTCTTTGAAAAATAGGCCGTCTCCATTTTGCACTCAAACAGGGGTTTAATAACCTAGTTTTAAATACCTAGGGCTTTAGAATTTGTTTGCTTTGTCTCTGTACTCAGATGATTGGTTCCACTAGGATGGGCACAGACAAACATGAACCAGGGTCCTTGTTCTGTAAGGGAAGTAACAGCTTTTGTTTATGAAACCTGATGGCATTTAGAGAAGTGTGCAAGGTCTCACTTCCTGGGTGGGCAATTATTTTGACTTCAAAAGACAGTGAAGCACTTATTGCAAGTATTTCTCCAGTGAAAAAGTTACTTTTGTTAATGTTACTAGCACCCAAAATAGTTGAGTAAACTTAGTCTGAGGAAAAACTTACATAGCAAATATACTGAAAAAATGTGGTGAAGAAAATTAATTCTAGCATTTCTTTCATTGTTTATTGCTGCTTCCAAAGAAGATTATGATTTCAAACAGGTATTTAAATGTTTATTTTTGACCAGTACTCATGATATTGCAGGAGATGCCTCTATGGGCCTCCCACATGTTTTGTGCTACAGTCAGCTGGGGCACAACAGGCCAAGTGCAAATGCTCCACACCAGGGAAGAGCTGTGACTCTGCTGCAGTGACAGGGTTTTCCATCTTTTTGTTTAATTTCACAAGACAATGTTGCAATGAGAGCAAATTCTACTCTGCTTCCTACTTCCTTTTCAAAGTGGCTAATGTAGCTGGGGGAGGGGATTTCAGGCAAATGTGATCTCTCTTCCTACAGCTGTCAATAAAAACCTCAAGGGATGGCTAAGCACTTTTTCCTTAAAAAAAAACCTCCAAACTATGATAATGACTGAAGTTCCTTGTGAGGCTGAGGCAGAAAGAAAAGTAAAAGCTACAGAAGGCATTTTAGGACAGAAAGAGAATGACAGCTAAAATTGCTAAACTTATCCTTTCCATAGTAGTGTATCAGAACAAAATTGAATTACTTATTCTAAAATTAAGTTTTAATATTAGTCAAAAAAGAAAACGTAAAATTAAACAGTAGAAAAATTGTAAAACATTTTAAAATCAAAATCAGTATTCAAAGGAGCTGTACCACCAGAAACAACAGAAACTAACATAACAGAATAAAAGATCAAACTTCAGACTGGGCTATTCCGTTCGTATGGTAATGCAGTAAGTAACTCTCACTACATGAAGAACTGAACAAGAGATTGGAATGGGCCCAAAATAGACTTTTGTAGGTCTTCTAAGGCTAGAATCTGTTAAAGCAGCAAATTTATTTTCATTAACTAACACTTCTGTTTCCCATTAAAAGAACTATTTAAATTTTGATTTATTATAAGTTGTTTCCTGAATGGTCTTTAAAACTACCTTCAAGATACATATAATTTTTTTTAATTGTGTGAGGTAGTTATCTCAAATAATGCTTAGTTATATTGTAAAGTAAAAAAATATTAACCAGCACAACAGTCT
>VYXC01009323.1:84269-127233 GCA_013397175.1 Platysteira castanea
TTTTTTTTTTTTTTTAAGGAAAGCTATTACTTATAAATGCCACTATTCTTTTTGGCAACACTTGCACTCAATTCAGTCCTTGCTACCCTGAATACTCATTTTGTAACATCATCTTCAGATCTGTCAGGCATCCCTCAAGCTCCTTGTAAATAGAGATGCCTGTAGTGGTAATAATTTCAACAGTGTGTGTATAGGCACACTTGCTCCTACATTGTCTTTCAGAAATGGCTGAAATACCTCATTATTGCCTTTTCTGGGCAACAGGGTATGTGCAAATTGCACTTTTCTCAGTTCCCAAGCAACTACTCTTCCAAATTGTAACAGCTCCTGGTACTGAATATGCAGAAAGCCACAATCTCAATGGCCTATGCTGTGCTCCTGTCAGGGGTGTAAACAACCAGCAACATTACGCAGATCAAAGTGACTTAAAAAAGTTACTGTGATTCAGCTGAGTTGTGGCCACAAATTGTTCAGAGGCTCAGTTTGCAGCAGAAATGAGTTTGAATGCACCAGCTTAAAGTTTTGGTCTCAAGGCTGCTTGTATCACACACTTGCCAAAGGCTATCAATGTGTTTAGGGCTGGTTATCTCCACCCAGCTGACATGCAGGGACTGCCTTGTGTGTCTGAGGCGTATGTCCTTAGGTTGCCTGGCTAAAATACCGTGGCTTCTCTCCTTCAGGGAGATTCTTTAAATGTGATTCAGTAATGAAGTATCCAGGCCAGGCTACCTCTGCCCTGTATTGGTTGTATCCTGAACACTTGTGTCCAAATTGCTGTGATTGACTTCAAGGCCCTGACATCTATCACTTGTAAGTTCAAGTGTTCATATCAGTCATGCAGACCTGGCTAAGACTGAATCTTAGCCCATCTCAGAGGAGCAAAACCATCTAGTCAAATACTGGATCGTCCTTCAGAGGTGATGGTTCCTATACAGTGGTTCAGAAACTGGTGAGGTTAGCATCTGTTAAATGTTTGCTGCTATCCTCATCACAAAACTTTTCTCCTCCCATCAGCTGTTCCTTAAGCTCTTTAAACTGACATGCAGATTTTTATCTGAAAATTTACAGCCATTCCATAGAATTATGTTTTCTACCAATAAGATTAATTCGTAATTTGGAAAAATTAGAGCAATTGTAAAATCCAATCCAATTTTTTTTTCCTCTAACAAAATGTCATTCAGTGGGATTATACCAATAGAAATATATTTCAAAATTGTTTAAGCCCAAGGAAAATAAAACCTGTAATGCATGAGACATTCAAACATCAAAGTAAGTTCAGCATTAGATTAGGTCACTCTGTCCATAGCCTACCTGACAGAGAGGGAGTACAAATCTTCCCTTTCATTACTCTTCCTCAAAAGATAGCTCCCATCCTTCCCGTTGGAGAGCAGCAGCGCTTCTGCTGCGTGTCGGGTGAGATTGTCATGGTACCACCTGGGGAGGCACAAGGGGTTAAAGCATCCTTCACTCAGCTTTTAACTGGCTGCTGCTGCTCCTTTTTGGAGCAGGGTTAGTTGCAGTCTTCCTCTACCGTTTTAAGTAACCACCCTTCTCACAGGCATTCAGAGTTTACACAGATTTGTGTCCCTTGCAGTGGCCTCCTTTTGACACACTCAAAAATTAGCATTTTTTGTTAATGCAAAGTTCTGTACAAACAGCCGACTGTTTTGCTGGATCTGAAAAATCCTGCAAATTCTACTTGCATGAGCAACAAATTACCCAGGTCTGTGCTGATCAGGTGAAAGCAGTTTTGGGGGGTATACAGAATCCTTTATCTATTTTCAGAAGCTGTACTTCCTGACATATATATATATTCTTTGGTACACTTCCTCTTCTGGGCAAACAGGCAGCACTTAAACTCCTCATAAACTCTGTATTTTCCTTAATGTGTCTTCACTGTCAAGATCTGCAATTAAACATGCTTGCCTGAGCTTAGAATTAAAGGGATCAAAATTAACTGACAGAATTTCAGTGAAAATTAAGATATCTTGCTGTGCTTACCACTTGGCCACGCAGGTCTGAGCAACTGTTTCAATTTATCTTTTGTGAAAATTAACTTCACTTTTATATGAAAAATTTTGCAAGGAATTCACAGGGGAAAAAAAAAACCTGCAAGGAAGTCCAGGAAGTGTAGTTTATGGGTTTGTTTCCATTCAGAATGTTCCACAATAGAACCATGCAGATTTTTACAATAGACAAGGATCTCACTGGAAAGGAACCCGAGACTGAACACAAAAAGCTGGAGCTATAAAAGGTTGGAGCTGCAATACTGCAAGGCATGTGATATTAACGATAGCCATGCATACGCACATACAAATCCTGTGGTGCAGACGGAGGGAGGGATACTACACCCAGGCTCTGCTGGGAGCAAGCTTCCCTTGTCTGTATGTGGAGTGGGGCCAGGACACCTTTCCCTTCCTTTAAACTATTTGTAGCGTTGGGATCAAAGCCTGTCACTGCTTCAGCCAAAGAAACACAGTTTCACTGAAAGCAGGAGTGCCATCGCAGCACTTTCCAGAACTTGTATCGTCGCAGTCTTCAAAATGAGAACAGGTGTAACTGTATCCTCTTTCTCCTTAGGTGTTCATCCCAAGTTTCCACCAAACTTGGCATCTCACAAAAAGCTTTAACTCTGAATTTGGATGGCTGCCTATTTGAAAGGCCAGCTGGCTGATAAATTACTTTATGAGAGACTGCAGACTGTTAACCCAGAGGAAGACAAGATCCATGTGAAACTCAATACAGGCAGGGTATTGCTGCTTTGGCTCTAGAATGTGGTCCATCTACTCAGTAGAATAAAATAATGAATATTTAAAGATCAAAGTGTCATCCTCTGGAGCACCTGTTAGCCAAAATCCGCTCTGGGATTAACTGCCCGAGTAAGTAACAGGCAAAGGTCAGATCTGTGCTGATGTGGAGAGGATCGTATCAGCACGGCCAGACCTGCAGCTGAGAATGCAGCACTGTGTTTTGGGTGGGATTTCATAATGCTGCTTGGCTCACTTCTGCAAAAGAAGCAGATGTTGAGAAAATCTGTGAGTGGTCATTGTCATAGTTTGAGGTTGCTCATAACTGCATCGTTACCTTATTTCCAAAAAAAGCCTTTTATTAAAATTTTAAAAGAGAAGTCAAGTTTAAAAAATACTGTGTTTAAATCCACTCTCTTTACACACAGAAGGGCAGTGACTAATGAAATGTTACTACTATGCAAAAAACAGACAAACCAACAACAAAACCCTTAACTGGGGAAATAATGTTGTCTCAAAGTGCAGTTTAAAAACTTTGCTGACAAGGCTGCACTGGTTTCTTGCCTAAATATGCTGTCTCAGACAAAAATCCCTCAAATGTTACTGTGTTCCTCTTGTTCAGCTCAAAAACTAGAAGTGGATGGGAGACAGTAATGCAGATCTTGGTGTCAAAGGGACTGTTACACGTAGTTTTGAGTTTTTGCTCTTCCTGACTGTGATTGATGGTCCAATCAGGTTACTTTGATATTCCACTGTGAAAATGGTAATGCAAACTTTGTTCCAATTGCATAAACACAGGTAAAATTTAAAAATGCTGTAGGAAATTTAGAATTTGCACCACAGATCACCAGGAAGGTAAACAAATACACACCTATGCAATCTGCTGTCACAATCAAACCTGAGCTGACAGTACAAGTAGAAATAAACAGGACTAAAAGAACCCCAAACAGTCCTGTGGTTGGACATCACTAGATGTACTTCAGGTAAATTTAAGTATTTGTCAGAGAGAGAATCCTTCTATTTATCTGTTTCAGAAAACAACTTTTAAGCAGTTCTTTGAAATTTGCAGGCAAATCAAGATGGGAGTTATGGCTCATTTGACAAAATACTGTAAAAGGCAGTCCACCTTCAGCTTAAGTTTTGGTTGTCTTCTGAGTTATACCCGGGGCAGGAAAGTGTTGATACAAAACACAATACTGTATCTGCCTTCATGCCTTCTGAAAATGAGACATTAGGAAAATCAAATTGCTTTACAAACACCTATCTCTTTGAAGTCCCTGGAAAGTTCTTCATAAAGCTGAATTGTCTTAAATCTTTGATTTTGAACCATGGTGGATAGTGCTGGATAATCAGGCTGTTCCTGAGGGTCCTTCCAAAAGTCATCTTTATAGAATCTTCTATTCACTACAAAACAAATCCAGAAATATGCTCTGTACTTTGACACCTTTCAGACTGAAAATCATCAGAAGTGTAAAAATCGCCTGAGGTTCTTGATGGAAATTTCTCTGAAGATAAACAAGAAGATGGAAGTCCTTCCCTGCTTCAAAGCCACTTCTGCTGGCTGCCCTTGGCTCTGTACACCCTCCTGTCTGATATATATACATACTTCTGGGAGATTTCTCTTTTTTAATTATTTCATTTCTCCTATTAAAAAAAAAAATCTATATGGTCAAATTTTTGGGGTTCCTTTTCTACAATTTGACTAGCAATCTCAGGCTCAGAGTTTATAGCTGCTGTCATTTATCCATTCTTGCTACTTTAACTTCATCCTAAATGACATTAAATCTCTTTATCCCATCCATGTAAGCACAGTTGTGTTGTCAGTGTGTGTTTTTGAATGACCATGCTATCCTTCCCGCTCTTTGGAATGGCCGGTGAAAACATGTCTTAGGATGGGCACGCACAGCCAGTGAGATCACTTTTGTTATCCCTTGAAAAAAAAAGCATTTTCAGATATCAGCCTATTCTTTGGGTCACAGCGCTTTGGTGACAGCTTAGAGGAAGGACTGCACGGACATGGCTTTTATGGGAAGGAGAAGGAAACGAGACACCCAGTGCCCCAGAGAGCCCAAGCTCATCAGAGCACACAGCCTGGCACTGAAGATCTGCCCATCCAGTCACCAGTGGGGTTTCCCCGTGGAACAGGCTTGTGGCTGCTGCAGTACAAGCCATGTCTGTGCTGGCCAGCTGTGCCCCTGCAGCTGTGCTAATCAACACAACTCCAGAACAGGATGCACTCACGGTAAAATCTCTTCTTAAGAAGAACTCTGTGTAGCTAATGCAGTGACTAGAACTACCTACATTCTGGTGAAGATCAGGAATATGTTACAGCAATGTTTGGGGTGGGAAACTCACTCTTCAGGTTAGAACATCATCCTCAAAATTTCCATTTTTTCTTTAACAACACAAGTTGTTCCAATGAAAAATGTTAATGAAACTTCATTTCTATGTCCCCTGTGGACCAGGGAGCCCTTAAGTATGGTATCTGTCATTTCTGATAATGCTGTTTTCAAAGAAACCATATGGGTATTTTGCAAAACATTTCTGCCTGTGTAAATAGGGGCTGCTGAATAAGCTTATAGCTGGTATCAGGTGCATTAATTTTTTAACAATAACAGAATACACAAGGAACACAAACACTCATCCATGAAAGGATGGATGTGGAGTGACTTCAATAATTCTCTTCTGAGCCATTTTTATGTGCAAATTGTGTAACATCCAAAAATTACTGTAAAACTGACTCACTAGTTCTCTATTTTTGACACTCTGTGTTTCAGCAACTTCCAGCTCTTACCTGTCAAGTTTAGTAGTTTGGAATTTTTTAAAAAGTTTTTTCCTAATATCAAACCCTAGAAGCATTGCCCATCATCTGAAAATTGCAAAAGGGTTCTCTGTGCCTCACATCCCTAAAAGTTTTGAAGTTTTGGCAATGTTTTTAATGGCGCATGAGTTGACAGAGCTCTGGAGAATCTACAAAAGGGCAAGAATGCTAAGAGAGAAGTTACACGTGTCAGGCAGCCAAAACTGGCATTTATTAGACATCCCTTCAATGTATTACACTGAAACACTTAATCATGCACCTATGTAAAGTACTCTCTTGGAACACAAGGATGCCATCATACGGGAAAAAATAACTTAAAAATAGAAATGAGAGGAAATAACATCATCGTATCCAGTCTTAAGGCTTCTGTCTTCTAACTGTAGACTTTCACTAGTTCAGCTTCTGCTTTTCACTTCCATTTTCTCTCCCCCTCCTTTGCCAACTGCCTTCATTCTGGTTTTCACCCACTATTTGGCCCACTTTCTAGTCATTTTAATTTTTCTCTTGCTTAAATTAGAAAATAGAGATGAAAAACTTCTTATGACCATTTACCCCGTTCCAGTCTAACATGTTCATCCATTCCACAATTTTATTATCACCTGATCTAGGCCTCTGGCCTAATTTCTCTTCTGTTACTAAAACTAAGCATGAAATGTATTTTCCAGTCTTACAAATAGATCATCTGTCATGGTATTGTCAAACCTGGAAGAGCATAAAAGCTCTGCTGCAAGGGGTGACACAGAAAGCTTGGACAGTAGAAGGGAAAAAAGCTACAAAAATTTGTTTCCTCTTGCCCTGTGACTTTCACTTCCGACAGACAACCAGTGTCACCCAAACTACGCTGTACTGGGATGGAAACTGTGCTACCAGACCAGGTTTAATGACTCGGATGACAAGATGTTCCACATTCTCATCTCTTGCGCAAGTAACACTGTGGAATTCCCCAAACTCACGCAGTTCGTGCTCAGCCACAGGAGTTCCACGCTGCAGTATTTGGGCTTTCCTTTCAGCTCTGATAGCAATAAAGGCAACTGGAAAATGGATTGGCTCCACGAATAACCAAAGAGGCCTTCAGAGAAGAACCTCATTGTCAGTTTCCTTTTCCTTTAAGCCAAGGTGCTTATGTATCTTCTGACAAACTTCAGTGTTCCCTTTTAAATATTTTGCTAGATTTAGTGGCAAAGTTAATGGGTGAGGCAACAAGTTTTGAACAACGTGTTGGGTTTTGACCCTCCTTTTCATTAAGCCTTAGGTCCACCTATATACACATCAATACAATGAAGCTGTCTGTAATCTGAATTTTTACAACATTGCTGCAACTTCCCATTCTGTTGAGCAGCTAACCTGGTAAACCATGAGCATATCCTTGTACTCAGCCTCTTCTCTTAAGAGTAAAGTCCTTCCCATTTCACACTTCTTTAAACCTCATCCAGCTTCTTTGATTTTCGCACCAGAAAGCAGAAGCTTTAAAATAAACTGCTTCAAATTCCACCCCCTAAGGTACACAAATGTCGAAGCTGCTTTTCATTTGAATTGTCTCGGCTGGACACACACTCCTCACCAGAACTGGGTCTCAGTTGTGCTGGATACTGCATCAGCTGTCAGGGGAACTCTGTACTGGGGGAGTATGGGACTAAGTTTGGGATAGAGAACCCTTGTGATGACTAAGAATTTAATTTTACAGTCTAGAGAGTGACACACCTACTTAGCACAGCTGAAAAAGTATTCACATTGAGAGATCTTCCAGGTTATGCTACAAGAATGTCTGCTGCATGAGGACTTCTTTTTCATCTTTAGGGGGAAAAAAAGAAAAAGTGGCTTTAGTACAAGCTGAAAAGAAAGGGCCTTGTTTAATAATTGGAAGGGACTCTCTTTGCTTGACATTGCTTATTCAACTTTAATGCATTTAACTCAACACACTTCCCTGAAGGAGATGCTTAGTATTCTGTAGAAGGGTGAAAAGTTTAGGTTTTCCATTGAAGTGGAAGTAAAATAAAGTAGCTAAAGCTTTAAAAATGCATATATGTAGCCTTCTCATTTGTACTCTTTCCTTCTTATGGATACCACAATAAGTACCACATCGAGCTGCATTTCTACAAGACCATCTATGAGGATGAACTTGCTGTTTATAGGCACAGGTTACTGGCATATATTAACTCAGACCATATAGTGTAAATCAATAAAAGTCTGGTAACTGGGAATCATGCTTCCCACAACAGCTGCAACTAATTTTTCTTTCCTTCTTCCCTGTAGAAACTGTTTTAGGATGAGTGTAATCTTACAGATGTAAAGAAAAAGTATATAATGGCTACTCTGGGTACTACTGAAAAGTGACTTTACTTAATTTCACACCTGTTAGTTAGGTGCTTCAGTTAATAAGCACTTCATTAAAAACTTCTTTTAAGCATGGGAAAGTAGCAGCAGTGTGAAGATAGCAATTCCAAGTCATTTTGTTGCACTCCAATTTGTTCACTAAGTGAATGAATTGCAAAAATAAGCAATGAGTTGGTCTTAATCCACAAGTACTCAGGAAGCAAAACACTTTTCATCAATTCTTTTTGAATGCAGAGGTGACAGCAGAGCCCTTTTCCTTCTCAGAATGATCACTGGCCTTCCTTCCGCTTTGCTTCCCCTGTGCTTTAGTGCCACTGATCCCACCCTGCCTGCGCTCACCTGTGCTGCTCCTCCAGCCCGTGTTTCTTCTTGCCCACGGCAATGCTGCCGGTGACAAAGCGACCCAAGCCTTCCTTCTGTAAAAACCAAAACTAACTGGCAGACAAAATGGGCGAGTCACATCAGACAGGGAACAGTGTCTGTTGCAGCCTTCACCCTTCCTTTTTGCTCCTGGGGTTTTGCTTTTCGGTGAGCGTGATGTCCTCGTAGAGGCTGTGAATTGTCCGCTGCTCTCCCTCCTGAAGCCCCAGGCACCTTTGGGAATCCTGCTGCCGCCCGGGGCCCAGCAAGGATAGCAGCTCTCCACACCAGAGCCCAAGCCAAGCTACAAGGAGGCAGCTGAAGGGATGCCACAGGGAGGACAGGGATCTGAGGACAAGCTCTAGGTTTGGTTCTCCCTGGGAACGCAGGGAAGTGGCAGGGCACAACCGTGGCTCTCTCCGATGGCGATGGCTCCAAGGCCACAGAGGTTCTCTGAGGGAAGCTGCACCCCTGCCGCCAGCTCTCTGCTACATTCGAAACGTGTGGCTGCAATCTCGTTTTTCTAACTACTATTTATTTCTCCCGGTCCCCTGTGCCAGCCTCTCACCCCTGCCACAGGGACGAGGCTCTGGGCCTCTCCGAGGGGCCACCCCACGCACGGAGCCCTGTGGCGGCCTCGCTCAGACAGACCCCGCGTTACTTCATCCCTCACTTCATCACCGAAATCCAGCAGCCAGACCCAGCAGCTCCCACCCTGCCAGCCCCGTCGGGTGTCCCGGCACCCCCAGGGCGGTCACTGAGGGCGCCCTCGGTGCGGGCCCCGGAGCGCCTCTTACCCGAGCGCCATCAGCTCCCGGTCCAGCGGCGCGGCGGGACGCGGCTCCCGGCGCTGGGCCATGGTGCGCGGCTGCTCCGCCGCCTCCGGGGGCTGAGGAAGTGCGGGCCGCCACCTCCCCGGGCGGGGCCCATCCCCTCCCGGCCCCTCCCGGCCCGGCCCAGCCCGCCTCGCCGCCCCGGATCTGCCCGGCCCGAGGGCGAGACCCCCACCCTCGGCAGGAGCAGCCAGAGCCCCCCGGCTTCCAGCTGTGCCCGGTGTGCGCCGTGCAGCTTCTATACTGCTAACACTTTGGTTTGTCCCCACGATAATTCATTGCTTTCCTCTGCGCATCCCAGAAGTTCGTAATCCAAAGGGTTTCGTTGTCCGTTCATTTTTCTCCTGCAATCAAACAATGAATGCCCCTCGCCTCTTCTGTGTCCTCCAAAGTACTCAGCGAGGAAATCTGTGGAGGTGAAATCTGTGTTTGTTCTGTAAGTGTCAGGTGTTCAATCCTGTCCCCAGCCAGCCCCCAGAGCCCAGGGGGTTGTGGCTTTCCCCTCCGAGCGCAGCTTCCCATGGAGCTGCCGCTGGATTACCTGGGAAGGGGGATGTTGCCTGCCGCGGCCCCTGGCACCCTGACCCACTGATTTCCGTGGTGATCCTCCGTGCAGGCTTTGAAGGGCTCATGCTGTATTTCTGAAACAGGAATAGGAACATAAACTGCCAGAAAGATACAACTTCATTCCCTCTTTGGAAGTTTCAAGAGGTCTGAGCTCAGTGGATGAGAAGTTTCTGAGCGTTGTCTGGCGTCTATTCTTTCCAATGTTTAAACGATCTCCTGCAATACTAGAAGTTATTTGTATTCCCCGATATTTCATGGGCAGTAATTATTACAGGTGTGGCAAACTCCTTACTAAACTTCTTTGACAAAAGGACAGGACTCCACCAAAAAAAGAAATGACAGAATGTTCTTTTCCATTCATACTGTAAGTTCTCACCAGGTATCCAGTACTGAAAATAAGTTGTTTCCAGAAAAACTGGTGTTTAAAGAGGATGGAACCACTACTTATTTTCCCAGAAGCAGTCGTATGAGCTGCATGCTCAGTGTGGAGCTAAGAGTCATTTGGAACAGGATTTCTTAGCCTGCAGCTCCTTCTGGTCTTGGGGAATCAGTTTTGAAAGAGCTTTTCTAGCCGCCCAAATGGGAAGAGCTTCAGAGGGATTCCATGTGCCAGACGAGACTGTCCTTTGTTTGAGCTTCTAATTGTGGCTGCAAGGTGCTCTGCTTCTGTGCTTAACTGTTCATGTCATCAGGCAGACATGCAGTTGTAGATAAAGATTTTGCAAATAAGCTGGGGATTTTTTTCTTACAGGAAAAAAATAATTTTTTAGTGGCAAAAAATAATTTTTTCCTCTTTCTGAGTTTGCCCCTTCCTCTATTTCTTGTTGAAAGTTTGTGATCTGATACTTTCTTTGGTAACCTGACTCTGAAGTCCACAACATTTGGTTAAATAGATGCTTTGATGTCTCCACTGTTTGCTTGTATTTCCAGGATAGATTTATTTATTATTTTTCTCCTATTCTGGAAGCTGCTGTGTTTGATTTCAGCAATGATGAACTCATTCCAGGTTATCTTGTCCATCTTATTGATAGAGGCAGAAAGGTAGTTATGAAAATTTCTGGGTTACACATGAAAAGGCACAGAAAGAAAAATTAATTAAATTCCAAGCAACAAAGAGTCACAACTAAATTTTAGTAAATTCTAATTATATCACAAATGATCTTCAAAGTTCAGCAGTGCAGGCTCGAAGGTGTTTTCCAGCTCTTATGTACACCATTGTGTTTTGTGCACCAGTGTGTTGCGGTGGGAGGGGGTTCCCATCTGGGAGCAGGTGCTTCCTCTTACTCTGCACCTGAGAGTGCAATGTTTCCTCTTCTTTTGTAGAAAAAAAAAGTAAAGGAAAAAAAAAAGGCAGAAATCGTACTCTCATGCAGCAAAGACCGGCTTTCCCTTCAATGAAGCCCACTTGATTATGGGTTTTTAGCACAGGTTAGCCACCGGACAGAAAGGCTACAGATTGCCAGCTCGCACTTGCCCAAAGCCAGAGTACTTCAGTGTCTGTTTTGGTCTTGTTCCCAAGCACGGGCATCCCTGTCGGAGGACTGGCTCCGTGTGCAGTGGGGGTGCTGTGCAGAGCAGACCTGTAGATAGCAGCAGTGCTCTGGTGCTTGCAGCTCAGCCCGAGCCCTGCTGGCCACAGGGCAGCCCCAAAAGACAGTTTGGCTTTCTACTCGTCCCCTCACAGCTGTCAGTTATAAACCAAAGTGTGATTTAATTTAAAAAAACTGTCTCTTGAAGTCTTTCTTGAATAGCTGTGCTGTCTCACAGGAAACAAACACCAAACCCCTATTTGTTTTAACTTTAGGTCATGAAAAACAGAAGGAGAACTATGGCCGTCAAAATGGGGAGGGGAAGGCCAATACTGATCGATACATGTGCAATTATTCCTTGTGTTATGTGTCACACTAAGTTATTCTGGAATGCCATATTTACCGGCAGACTTCAAAACCCAGTAAACGCTTTATAGTGCAGCCACCAGGTCTCTCAGTCCAGCAGGTGTTTGCTTTTATGATAGTGGTTTTGGAGGTTGTGTGTTCTGTTTGGGCAGAAATTGTGGGATTGCTGGGTGAGCTTATATCACGTGTCCTGTAAGTGGTGAGGTCCCAGGATCATGATGGTTCTTCCAGGTTTTCAAGTTTTTATGCAGCAGTTTAATTTTTTTTAAGGTACCTGTAATTTCATACTTTAAGACATACTTTATTTAATATAAATTAATGAAGGAGAATTTGGCCTAGACAGGCATGTGAATAATAAATAGACATGATTGCTGCAAAAGCGTTATTAAATAACTCCAGTTACTTGACAGAACTTGGCAGGAAAGAATTGAAAATTTAATTTCTTCCCTTTTACCATTTCACCTTCCAATAACTTGAATAGATTACAGACAGCTGTGAACCATCCAAGCAAACCCTAAAGAGAGTGATTTCACCCAGATGAAAGCAAAAGAAACAGAAATATCACAAAGCCATTGTTAACATGATTGGGATGAGGGCAGGCTGGGATGGGGCAGAGTGGGCACCTGCAGAGCACAGGTTTCCTACACAACAGAGAGTTGCCATTGATTTATTCCTTTTAAGTTAACTGCATCTGACAATTTTGCAGGGCCCAGGACATCTAATTCCTAATACACTCAGGGATGACACCATGGGGATTCTGTGAAACCTTCTAAAGCAACTACAAAAATCTTTCCCTGGTGTTCAAACACAGGATGCATGCTAATATCATCTTCTAAGAAATTAACTTGATTCTTCCCTTCTAAATGTGGCACAGATTGTCTTGGAGTGTTTATTGGAAACAATTTTTTTGCAGGAAAACACTTCAGACACTGGATATCAGCATAGCAATGAGTTTAGTTTGTGGATTTTGAGGCATGTTTATTTAGTGTGTTTTATATGTCCACAGTCAATACATTTCCAAAACATGCCAGCTAGCCCTATGCTGTCTGCAATCTATTCAGTTAGGAAACACAGAACAGTGGTGAGAAAAGGAATTTGAAATTACCCACATGCCTAGGGAAAAACGGCTTCAAGGCAAATTGTGCAAAAGGGAGAGTTGTTCTTGCCCCACTTTCTCCACAGTTTGGGCTGGGCAGGACTTCTATAACTAAAGATCATGGTAGTTGTGTTGTTGTCAGGGTTCATCCCCAGACTTGGATTAGGAACATGTCTCCACCCAGGCACAGCAAGAGATGCAACAGCCCTGCCCTCCTAAGCCTTTGTGGAGTTTCCTGCCAAGTAGGATAGGCCCAGCCATATCATAGGAATATGATTATGTATGGGATCCCAGAGATATTTATTAAATAATTCAGCTTTATAAGTCTCTTAATTCTACCCTTAGTAAGAAAAACCTGGCATTCTTCATACTCTTCATGATGTGACTTTTGGGACCAAACATAATTATCATTTCTAACATAATACACTTTCTCCTCTTATTTGCTCCAGGAAATTCAGCTACTCCAGGGTTAAGTACAGGAGGATTTTTTTTTTTTTTGCTGGTTTCTGAACTTAAACAGGGACACAGTAATAAGTACAGGAAGTTTCCCTTGATGCTTGCTAATTATTTTCCCTAGTCCCTGATTGCTGTGTGCATAACCAGGAGCTGGAGCATGTATATTTTGAGATGATGGTGGGAGATTAAATGCCTCTAGCTAGAACAGCTGTGTTATTGCACGTGGTTCGGTTTTCACCGTTTCAATAATGTGGATAATGATGTGAAGATTATGTGTTTCCAGTTTCAGTTCTACAAGGAAAACTTTCTAGGAACTTTGTCAGTCCACTGTTTAATGTACATATGTGCTTGAAGCCTTCAATTTGGTTTTCGTGTCTTCTTAGACACAGCCAAAATCTCTTTAAAACTTTCTGGTTTAGAGCTATGTCACATTCCCTGAATAGATGATGCGTGTTGCAAATTCTTTTCCTATCCAGCCAATCTCAAGAAATAAACCCAAACACCTAGAAATTACCTTTAAATTAGAAAATGTGGGTTTCAGTAGCTGCTAGTGGCAGCACATGTGCGGAGGTGGGGGAGAGCAGGTCTTGTTGCCAAAGGCCAGGGCAAAGGGCAAGGTGGGAGACAGGCAGCTCCTCTTGTGGGCCACGTGGTGCCTGGAGCCAAGTGACCTGCTGGCAGTTCAGCCTCTGCCCAAGAGGAATCAGACCTGGCTGGCAAGTCTGTGCCCTGAGATTACCCAGTAATTAAAGATGTAGAAGGCAGGAATCTCTCCAGACTTCCTCAAAGATGCTCTTGGCTGCAGTGATCCGGGGTGGGGAGCACCTTCAGGATTGGAGACCTGAATGTCCTCACACCTGGAGTTGCACCGGGGATTTCTGCTTGCCTGTGAAGCCAACCCATAACTCTGTCCTGCAGCAAAGCCCGGGGTGCCAGCTCCACTTCTGTTCTGGCTCCCAGCTCCTCACAGATGGCATTACAGTACCCAGTGTTGAGCCTAAGGTAGGGACTGCATCCAGAGCAGGACTGACCCCACACAACAATGTCCACCATACACGAAAAGTGATGGAGATGCAGCATATGATTTTAGGCTTAGGTAAAAGTCTCATAAAAATCTAGGCTTCGGTAAAATAGAATACATAAAATACAAAATGAAACTGTTTAAACTAGAGAGGGGGTGAGGAAAAAAAAGGCTGAGAACAGTTTTACTTGTTTTGTAAAATGGTTTGTTGTGTGATCTTACTGCATTTCATAAATTACTTTTTTCTCCATTTTGGCTTTTTGCAACTTCGAAGTTTACATTCAAATAACATATAATAAATAACAAATTCTATATCTAATAAATAACATACAATACATAATAAATACCATAACATAATATAATAATTATAATATAATATAAATATATCTGTGTACTATCAAACTTGATAGCCCTGTCACTTTGTGCAACTGTTCATGGACACAGGGACAAGCTTTAGGAGTACTACCAAGACCTGAGTAGAAAAGAGCTAAAGGGGAAAATTTATTTTTACTCAAGTACAATTATGTTAGGTCAGTAGCTATGAAAACATTTGAATGTTGCATAATTTTGCATTTTATGGCACTGCTGAGGCATAAAGCAGGGTACTGAGAATCTGGGTCAAAAAGGGGATGCAGACTGCTTTCGGAGAACAATGATTGCAATTATAGTGCCTTTTCCTTGCAGAGGAAGCATGGGTTAATATGTTAACATTATGTGAGTATAGCATGTTATGCTCACATCTGCATAATAGAATCCCAGAAGAGATCTTGCTGGAATTACAGATGCCAAGCATTTGCCAGTGCCTCGCCAAAAGCACTGCTCACTGCTAGTTGCGAATTATAAAATGTACATGCCTTGTGGCAGGTCAATTTTTTTCTAAAATGAATAAAAGCCTAACCTTAAATAAGAGCTTAACCTTAGGCTGCAGGAGCTTTACAACTAATATTTGTGGGCCCTAATTGGTCTAATGGGTGTTCAATGTGCTGCAAACGCCTGGTACGGATGGCTGCTTCTCCTACCAGCACACGGCATCAATGACCATTTGCAAGCCAGCAGCAGTTTCATCTTCCATTGCATGTTCAGGCATTCCAGCGACTTTAAAAACCAACACTCTGTCACATTAACACCCAGGAGTAGTCTCCTGGCAGGGCCCAGGTTATAAATAGAGATCCTCTCCAGAAGCCTGGTCCTACCTGAGCCGTCCATCTGCCTGTGCTTCCAGGCATGATCTGTGCATGCCCATTTCNACAGTTTTACTTGTTTTGTAAAATGGTTTGTTGTGTGATCTTACTGCATTTCATAAATTACTTTTTTCTCCATTTTGGCTTTTTGCAACTTCGAAGTTTACATTCAAATAACATATAATAAATAACAAATTCTATATCTAATAAATAACATACAATACATAATAAATACCATAACATAATATAATAATTATAATATAATATAAATATATCTGTGTACTATCAAACTTGATAGCCCTGTCACTTTGTGCAACTGTTCATGGACACAGGGACAAGCTTTAGGAGTACTACCAAGACCTGAGTAGAAAAGAGCTAAAGGGGAAAATTTATTTTTACTCAAGTACAATTGTTAGGTCAGTAGCTATGAAAACATTTGAATGTTGCATAATTTTGCATTTTATGGCACTGCTGAGGCATAAAGCAGGGTACTGAGAATCTGGGTCAAAAAGGGGATGCAGACTGCTTTCGGAGAACAATGATTGCAATTATAGTGCCTTTTCCTTGCAGAGGAAGCATGGGTTAATATGTTAACATTATGTGAGTATAGCATGTTATGCTCACATCTGCATAATAGAATCCCAGAAGAGATCTTGCTGGAATTACAGATGCCAAGCATTTGCCAGTGCCTCGCCAAAAGCACTGCTCACTGCTAGTTGCGAATTATAAAATGTACATGCCTTGTGGCAGGTCAATTTTTTTCTAAAATGAATAAAAGCCTAACCTTAAATAAGAGCTTAACCTTAGGCTGCAGGAGCTTTACAACTAATATTTGTGGGCCCTAATTGGTCTAATGGGTGTTCAATGTGCTGCAAACGCCTGGTACGGATGGCTGCTTCTCCTACCAGCACACGGCATCAATGACCATTTGCAAGCCAGCAGCAGTTTCATCTTCCATTGCATGTTCAGGCATCCCAGCGACTTTAAAAACCAACACTCTGTCACATTAACACCCAGGAGTAGTCTCCTGGCAGGGCCCAGGTTATAAATAGAGATCCTCTCCAGAAGCCTGGTCCTACCTGAGCCGTCCATCTGCCTGTGCTTCCAGGCATGATCTGTGCATGCCCATTTCAGGGTGATTGCAGTGGATCTCCCCTGCAGTGGCGGGAGAGGTTGTGCACGTTGCTGTGCCCGGCACACTCTTCCTGCTCAAGGGGATGACAGCACGTGTTCTGCTGGTTTTAGTGAGGGGAAAGCCAAGCTTGGGTGACAGTGGGGGCAGGCAATCATGCCATGCTTTCCTGCAGAGCCTTCAGAAAGCACCAGGACTGTCATTTTTCTGTATTTAAACTGCAGGTATTGCCTTTTTTTTTTTTTTTTTTTTTTTTTTTTTTTTGACNAGTACATTTGGCCAAGTAGCACAGTAGGGGGTATTAAAAAATCCTGCATGACCGTGCCGCTTCCCTGTAGCTATTTATTGTACCATGGACCACAACAGCTGCAATGGGCGCCCACGTGACACACGTGTCTGGCCTGTGCCAACATATCAGCCCGTCAGGCCCTCTTATTTATACTGCGACTTTCATAGCAGCCATCTCACCCCACTTCACGTGTTATAATTAGACCTTGAAAACCAGTTCAGATAAACATAACTCGAATGTTAAAAATCTCCAAACTGATCGACATAAACGAGTAGTGAGAGGCTGGGGAGCTTGCTCAGATGTGTCCTTGTCACCATGATTTTGGCATAGTAGACTGGCTCTGGTTTGAATGAAATACAGCTTTCAGGTAGAGGTCTTTGGTTCTTTTACCTTACAGCAGAGCGGGGTGCACTCGTGTTTAAGCGCTGTAAAGCTGATATAGCTCAGACCTTGTCAACGCTGTGGGTGTGCTCCAAGTCCAGCTACTGATCTAATTTCATTGCAGATAGGCGAAACTAATCAAAAGACATTTGTATCCTGCAGTACAGGTGCCTGAAATATAAGCTGTAATTGAACAAAGAGAGAATTTGTGGATGACCCAAGAATGAACCAGTAAGGATTTTTCTGGGTTAAGATGAAGAATTAAGGAAATTGAGATTTGAGACACAGCCTTGATACTGTAAAGAAAATGGAGGAGACTCTTAGAAACGTGGAGGTCTTATTGTTATTATGGCATGATTTGGTTTCAGGAAGTTAAGAATCTCTTCTTTGAACTCAGAAATTCAATTTGCATGTTTATTCAGTATGTGAGTCAGCTTTCTTTCTCAATTCTGATGGACTGTAAGTTGTAATACCTGGAACTAGAATTTGGGACATCTTGTAGGCCACCTTTATTTCTTGACATTTCTCCAGTTTTTACATTTAGGGCATGTCATGGGTTGGAGGGGGATGGGGCTATGTGTGAGCTTCCAGGAAATTGTAAGTTTGAAATGTGAAATTCATAAGGTGCTAGCTCTCTACATCATTATTTTTATGAATGTAAAATTTAATTAACTTTTTTCTTGCTTTGAAAGGATTAAATAGTCCAGGAGTCTGTTTGCCAGAGCTGGAATAAAACCAAAACCCCACAGTCTGTAATGTATTGAGAAGTGTAATTATGCACAAGGGCAAAAACCTCCACTTACATCCAGGAAATTTCAGTTATTTGAACTACATTTCTTGTTTTTAATAACCCAGATCTTTGCAGCCTTAAAAAAAAAATACTGCTGGCCAAAGTGTATGTGCTGTACCCACAGAAAGCATTTTACTAACTGGTGTAAAAATTAACTATTGCACAAATACAAAAAGCATAGGAGTCTCATATATAAATCAGAAGGTTTCCCTGCCATATTTCTGTAGGGATCATAGGATCCTGCCATGGGAATGATCCTCGCAGTCCTGAGGACCAAGTAAAAGTCACACTTTAAACATCTGCCGAAGCCAAGAGGCTTTACTGCTGAGCTGCAGGTGACTGCAGCACTTCACCACATGCATGTTGCTCTTTTACTTGAAAGACTCAGAAATGTGCCACCCGAGGGTTTCCCAGGGTGTGCCAGTGTCAGACAGAGATCTGTCAGCTTTTCCGCTTCTGGCATGGCTCCAAACTGGGCACAGAATAGCACCAAGTATTGGAGATACTTAGTTGGAAGCCCAGGTGGTCTGCATGCTTTGGTAAAGCCAAGCAACCTGTACCACTGCCAGGAGCAGAACCCAGGTGCCTTTACAAGCAAATCCCTTTCTGTATCACTAATGAAGGTTTGCAAGTCATGTCTTCAGGGATGGAAATGGCAGGGCAGAGAAAAGCGTTGATGAGATTGAAACTAATTTTAAACTGCTAAAATGAAGTTCAGTTGTTTAGGAAATGCTGCTGAAATTCACGGTTGGTTTAGTACAGGTTTAATAGCAGTCCTGAGGCTGACAGAAATAAACTGAAACTCTGTAAATGAGAAGTTCATTGAACAAAAATGCTCTGTATAAAAAAATGCAGGTTCAATGTAGAGATCTCAGAATAGAGCAAAATGTTTACCTGCTGGAGTTAGTAAACAACATTTTGACTTCTGTATCAGTTGAAGTCAGGTCAGAGTGTTTCTAGAAAAGCTGCAGACAACAAATTTATAGCAGTTGAGCTGGATGTAACAAAGCCCTGAGAAGCTGAACAGCAGTTATTCTGTGGCATATTTTGCTAGTGATAAAAATCCATTTAAATAACAGTTGCATATACATAATCATGTTCATTGAAGGGACTCTCCAGCATACCGTGGAGATGTCTCACCACGGCACAAATAGGGATCTTAATCAGCATCTCCAGAAAAAAAAAACCTGTGGAGTCAGGGTGAAGGTGAGGGCAGTTTAGCTGACGCCAAGAACGAAAATGTCACTTCGCTTCTTCATCTGCTATCATGGTTACAAGAAATAACATAGGCAGAAGCAGCCCCCATTAGAGCTTTTGCTTGTTCGGGATTCAAGGTGAAAACTGCTTTTTGGATTTTCAAGTGGCAGGTTCTGCTGACATTTCTGGGCTGCTTCACATTGTGGGAAGGTTCACCTGGCTGCTCTCTGCCACCAGCATGTAGTTAAGTACTGAAAGCTTCTTTTAGGATCTAAATGCAGGGAGTTTAAACGATCCCCTTTGCAAGTTAAACAGCTTGACACCAGAAAACTCCTTATTTTTTTGTCCTTCTCTTTTGCTTTAACATTAGAAATTAATAGAAATGCAATACACTGTAGCAGAGCTGTTTCAGGGATATCCAAGCATAAACAATACTCACACTGGTGAGTAACAGCAGCAGCAGGGGAGGAAAGAGGAAATCTTATCCAGAAGGAGCTGGCCCGTAACTGGTGCTGTGGCTCTGTCAGGTCCTTCAGAGTGATACAGGAGCAGATGGTTATCTACAGGAGCACACTCTGCAAGGAAATAAAGGCTGCATCAGATCGTTCATGATCAAACCCCGTGGCTTCAGGGAGCCCAAGTACTGTCAGGCTGATAAATAGATCTTTCTTATTATAGATTTTTATCTTGCAAAAAAGTAGCATCCACAGCAAAGTCGCAGTGGAAATTGCCTCTGAAGCCTGCTGCAAAAATGGGGAAAAGGTGACTAGGACTGAGATATTTTGGAAAGATATCGTGTACTTGCAAAATATTATTGAGCATGCATTGCAGTCAAGCCAAGGCAAAGCAAGCTGGTGCTGTGGCACCAGAGAAGTGGGCTGAGAAGGTATCTGTCAGAGGGCTCTTACCAGAAGCTCTCCCAGTGACTGTACACAGAGAAGCAAGGGCCTCATGTAAAGCTGGGCTTGGTTTAGACTACCTTGGTGATCTCTTAAAGAGCTTGGAATGCCAAATTACCAGGGAGAGAGAGTCCTTAGCCAGGCTGTTAAGTGTAAAGCCAGGACAGATGGAAAAATGCTGTTCACAAGAGATGATGTCCATACGCCCTTCTGAATGCAAAAAGGTGAGCAGTAATTATGGTGTTTCCCAGCAATAGCAAAGCACAATATTTCTTTTGCAAGGGCACAAATAGCTCAAATTAGTTAAATGGTAATAATTCCATAAGCCATAGGTAAGTTTTGCACTGTAAATGCAGTCCATGCACTCCTCCATTTCCACTGCTGCAGGCAAAGGTGGGCTCCCAAATCTGATCTCACTCTCCTGGATTTGGTCTTACCCCCAAGAACAGTTCATTCCAGCTTTTCCCTCTGTACAAGAGGCTCTGAAGGCGTGACAAAAGGTAGTGCTAAATATTTAATCTCTGCACTGGGGTGCTGCTGACAAGTCCAGCTCCCTGCAGAGCAGCAGAGTCCAAAAAGAAACCCTTCTTGTGGGAACTGCAGCAAGTAGGTAGGCTGCTGTGGCAGTCACATTCCTTCAGAAGAGAATACACTATCCTGAGCAGAAAAAATAAAGCAAAGTGTGCTTCCTTCTCTAGTGAGGAGGGGTACCCAAGCATTGTTAGATTAGATGGGAAGAAGCTCCCATATGCCAGCTACATGCTTGCAAAAACCTGTTGCAAATCTCCTGTTTGTGTGAGGGATTCTCCCCTGCCTATATTTTATTTCAAAGGTTTCCTTTGGGAAGACAGAATTGTAATGTATTTATGGGGAAGAAAGAAATCAACATGCAAACTCATATTTCAAGTTCTCTCATTTTGCTGCTGAAAGTCAGCTGTTCAGACAGTTGAAAATACTTGTCTTTAATGTGTGTTGGGAAGAAACCAAACATGTGACAGAGAGATGCATGTCCAGGAATTTTTTCTTGAACAACCATTTCCTTTTCCCTTGCATTTAAACCTGTTTCTACCTGTTGTCTTAAAAGCCCTGTGATTGGAATTTTGAGTGAGAACATGAAACTCTTTACTTTGAGCAGAGCTACAGGCTTTCTGAAGCAAGGTGCTTTCTGTACTTTCCCTTTGCATGGATTTCCCCAAGTGTAAGGCACGGATGACAACTCTGACCTCATCTTTTGAGTGCTGCAGGCTGGCAGACACAAGCCAAACCATCTCCTAAGAAGAAATAGTTCCATGTTTACTTTATGTAGTAGCGCAGAGTGCTGTGGTTGGATACTCACATGAAGAACCTTATGGGCTCAAACAAACAGTGTGAAAGAGCTGTTAAAGGGGAGGGGAAAAAAGAAAGATCAGTTCTTTCAATCCTCCCAGCTTCTAATCCATGGCAACCTGCTGCTGAGGACAGCTGAGGGAGATGCACTGAATCAGCACGTCTCTCAGCTGCTTTGGCCACTCACCCTCCTCGCCCACTCTTTGGGCTTCCCTGGCTATTGCTGGGTCTGTATTTATACCTCACTCCCCAGATACTGCAGTGGTGGCTGTGGTATAAATACTGCCAGACAGCTATCTGTCACTCCTGTCACTGGCAGGCCCCAGGATGGCACAAATGTGAGTTAGCAATGGGTTTCTGTGGTGGTGAGAATTTTGAGCTGCTTTTGGACACCATGAATTCCTCCACCGCTGAACTCCCACCTTGGGACTCAGTGCCTGCGTGTACATTGAGGGAAGCACTTGGGACAAACCTCTTTTGTTAATGACAGCATTGCTTTGAGCTGTACCACGTTAGACATGAGCTGTAAGGCTTGCTGCTCCTATAGCAGTGAAGGAGAGTACAAACTTCATGGGCCTGCTCACATACTATTAATTTTGGGCAGAACTGGCTCCCCTCCAAGTGGTACACAGAACAGGTTTGGGGCAGTCATGCTTCACCCACCTCTGCCTTTGCAAATGGACACCTGACCAGGGAAACCAGTCACAGTCAGTCCTGGGGAGTGGTCACAGCCTTCTGGAGGGGTGATGGTGGTAGCGGTGGTGATGGTCAGGAGCTCTCTGAACTCCTTTTTGGGGAACATTAATCAGAAAGGCAAATGCTGGATGCATGAATGAAGGCACTTGCTATTTTGTGAGTAATCCTGAATATAATTTTAATATAGTCATATGAAATAAAGTGTAAAGGGAGCAGACAAGAAGTAGAGACAGCAATGACAATTTGTAATTTCTGAGGGACATGTACGTCCTGAAACTCTTCGAAGGAGTACCTAAGGGTTCATCAATCACTTGATCATCACTGCTCTGAACCCCCTCCCCTTCCACTTAGAATATTGTTGCAACTGTGCAGATAAGCCGTAAAGGTGGCCTGTCACCTAAATTTAAAGACCAGACTTAAATTTCTGCAGCTGGGATTAGCACGTGAAGTCTGAAGCCAGAGGAGTGGAAAAATGGAATTGTCCTTCTTGTCAGGACTTTGACAGCTACAGAGTTGACCAGTTTTTCTCACCGCCTAGTCAGGATTTTTTTGTTTGTTTTGTGTTTTAATGTGGAGACAAGTTTCAGGCAGGATTTCAGGTAGATGTTGTGCTCCTTGTGTAGCTGTCATATCACAGCATCCTTGACTCATCGCAGAAGGAAAAGAAAATAAAGGATGCTGCTGCCGTTCTTGACTTTGCACCTAGACCTCCAGGCTGCCTTGCTTTGGGCCATGGGAGGTGAGTGGAATGAATGAGAGATTCAGAGGGTCACATCCATGTCTTGGGGATTAGCCAGGGACTTCTGGTTTGCCTTTTTAATGAAGGGTGAGCACTCCTGTTTGCACTAGGCTGCGCCCCTACCTTCTCATTGAAGGCAAAATAAAAATGTGTTTCAAGTCAATCCACCATAAGTCATCCATCAAAAACAAAGACTTTGAGCATTTCTGTGGCACTAGGAAAAGAAATAATACCATGAGAGGAAGTAAAGGAGTCAGAAATGATGAGGGCAGAAAACAGTCTTCCAAACACACTCCTTTTTCCTACCTTTTTAACGTCTTAACCAAAAAGTTCACAGTAATTTAGGTGCTTTTACCACTTGCACTAAGGCAGCAGTGAAGGAGAAAAAATTGCTACCGAAAGAGAAATACAGGCAATGGTGTACCTTTTTTAAAACTAAGCATTAGAACTATATTTTGTTCCTAGTTACTTTAGAGTAGATAAAATATATCTAATTCTGAACTGTTGGGTAGGAAAATTATGTACATTTGAGATATGCTTTGAGATACCACTGCATAAAAAAAAATCCTTTGAGATACCACATGGAGAAAGAGCCTTTAAATCACTGAAGCTTTCTGAGTTGAGGGGTGGAAATGATGCTCTGGACAAGTGTTTCCACAATGCCAGCAGAGGAAAGATAGATGAGAGTAGCCCCAGGCAATGAAGCAGTACAATAACACACTTGGGGGGCTTGGGTGCTGAAAGCAGTTTGTGAACTCTTGGTGAGCATGAGAGCAAAGGAAAGCTCAGATGTTTTCTTGCAGCACAGGACATGCACCATCAAACTTGCAGGCAAAGGGTCAGGAGCCAGACAAGCTATTGAAAGGGTAATGACAGGGTAGATAGGAACTAGAAGTACTGAAGAAGGAATGGTGGAAGAAATAAATAACCTGGAGTGGAGAGGTGAGAGGCAGATAGCTAAAGGGAAAGCCCAGAGCCTCGTTATTGGTAGTTGTTGTAGTCCTAGCAGTTATTTTTTCCAGACTATATTTAAATAGATTTCAGTATCTGTGGGTCATGGTGAAAACAGCTGCTCTTCCTTAAAGCTAATGTCATTGAGGAGAAATAAAAAAGGGAATTTGTAAACACGTGTCAATCTGGGAAATCCTAATGCAATCTGTAGGTTAAGAATATCTGATGGATTTGCTCCTGGGTTTAAGTAGGAAGTAGTATTACTGTTTCAAGAATGGTGGTAGGGAATATATATTTTCCTTAGAATGGAAATTAAAATCTTAATCTTTGGCCTAATTAAGACGATATAGTTCTTTAACCTTGACACTAAGTGACTCTGGAGCAATATACAACCTGTGGTAGAGAAACTGAGCTTCCACTGCAATCTGTAGCTCACAAAATGATGTAGTATATCAGAGAAGTCCCCATGTGGATGCATTCGTGTGTGTGTGTACCCAGGAGGAGGGAAACACCAGCAGACACGAGCCAGGGAAAGCCGTCTGAGGAAGATGCAGGCATACCAGCCTACCTGTAAGGTGCTGCCTGGCTGCTGGGCAGGTAGTAAGCTGGTGAATATTTGGAACAGGGGAATTCGCTATTTTTAGAGTTTACATGTCCAAGACGGACTGTGCCTTGGAAAACACGGGAACTACACAAAGCTGTACTGCTTGCACTGTTGGGAAGCAGGACAGGATTGGCATTAGCTTAACCCAACCTGTAAACAGTGCCCACCATTCTCCATATCACGCTCTGCATAACATGCAGAGGGGCCTGTTTGGGAGAACAGTCACTTTTAACAGAGGGGAGGGACCCTCTTGCTTTTCTCAGTGCCAAAGCACTAATGGCTTATCCCTGTTGTTTTATGGGCTGTACCAAGAGGGCAAGGGATTTCAGAAGCATGAGATTCCATCAGAAGCAGGATCAGGAGGCCACTGACACCTGTGAACTGACAGAGACAAAAGTAGAAAACAAGAGGCGTATGATGGCAGGGGACAAGCTGGGGAGACCCTGCTCAGTGCTCCTTATCCTGAGCATCCCCATGCTGGTGAATTTCATCCCAGGGGATGGGATGAGGCACAGCAGCAGCTCGGCTGACATCCTTGCTCTGCAAGGAGAAAGCAAGGCTTGGTGTCTGGAGGAACTGGCTCTCTCTGCAGGCCTTTTCATGCCAGTAGGTGCCAGGTCTGTGTGCCCATCTTCCCAGATGCCACCACAGCTGGGCTCCCCAGGGATGTGGCCCATGTGGTACTTGGAGAACAGCGCAGTGCCTTTCCTCAGAGCTTGGTCTGACAAGGCACAAGAGGAGTGGAGCAACATCAGCCTCCAAGGCCTGCCCTGTGGGAGTACTTCTGTTTGGATGAACTGATGTACAGAAGGGCAATATTAAATGCTAGCATATAAAAAAGCATATAAAAATATTAGGGGAAAATGAAAGTCAGAAGGGACCTGTGGAGATAATCCAGTCCAACTTCCATCAATAAGGCTGTTGCCCACTCTCTGTGCAGCTATCAAGGGCAGTAATTCTATTATAATTATCTCATTATGTAGCTGTGAAAAGCAAGGATGACGACAAAAATTCAGAGGAAAAATAAGACAAAACGGCATCAAAGCTCTTAACTCTTAATCCACCAGCCCTAACATTAGAGTTAATCCCCAGCTATGAATTCCTAATGTTACCCACTGATATGTGTGGTTTGCACCTGATCTTTTGGTTAACTATTCAAAATAAGTTATATATTTAAAATTTTTTGTGTAGTCAAAAAACATACTGCCCTAATGAATTAAGTAGTGCTTGTTCACACCAGGTTTGCAGGCCTAATTTCCAAAATAATGAGGAGGATGTAGAAAAATGCTAATTTTTTGTGACAATAGTGAAAGCATAATTTCAGAACCTTGCACCATGAATGGTATGGTTATTTTCAGAAAGAACTGAGGGTCAAACAGCTTTTTAAGACTGGAAGTGTGAGACAATGGATAACCAGTACTGTCAATAGCATATGACACAAGAAAAGAAGGACACTATTAAGGAAGTCCTTCAGAAAGTTCTTTTTTTTTTGACATAACCTTCCTCACTTGTGTACAAGCATATTCACAAATCCTTTTCTAAGACTCATGTGTCTGCTCTGTAGCACAAGTTTTGTTACTGATGTAGGAGTTGTTTGGGGTTTCTTCATGATTAAAATAAGTGTGGGATAATTTTTTTGATTAAAAAGGCAGAAGTGTGGAATAGAAGGGTGTTGAGGAGGAGAGGGCTGCAAACCTCCTCCCCATAATCTCTCTTCCCTGCCCAACGCCTCCATCCCAGGGAGTATTTTACTTCCTGAGAAAGCAGGTGGTTTGAGATATAAGTTTGGACACCTTGCCATGTGGCAAGGAAAAACATAACCTTGGATTTGGGTAGCTGGCCATTTAAAAAAGCATCGTATTAAATGCTGTGATGGTATCAGCAGGTAGCTCTTATTTATGTGTGACATAACTGGTTGTGGTTTCTTCCTGGATGGATATCTGCACCTAAAAATAAATGTGGCACAGTTTGTGTTTTTAGCAAGATTGCACAAATACTTTTCAAATTACTCTGCTGACTAGAAAACAATTGCACTTCATCCTCTGACGAGTGCTGGCACCTGCTGCCTCCTGAAGTTTTTTTGCAGCATGAATCATCAGCGGGGCCTTGAAGTGCCATCAGTCCATTTTAGGTTCTGAAGACCTGGAACGCATGAAGACCTGGCCTTTTATGGACTCCACCTGGAAGCCCATCTTCTGCTGTAGCATCTGAATCTTTGTTTTGTTCCTTGTCCTGTATCCCTCCTGTGGGAACGGCCTGTAAACTGCATGTCCAAATGATGGAATTCATGCTGCTGTGGCTGCAGTTTCTGTTCACTCCAAGGCAGTGGGAGCTCCATTTGGCTCCACCAGTCCAAGTTCTGAGGACCTCGGTTTCCAGCTTGTCATCTAGCTGTGCAGAAGCCAAGCACCAAGCAATCTTTACCACCCTGTGGTCTGTAAAGGAAATGAATGAAATGTGATCACATCCATAAACTGTAAGAGAAGTGAAAAGGATATTTCTGTACAAAGACATATAAGATTTTCTCATCAAAAATGTGGCCAAAGCTGGTCTGTCCTGTTGCTTTCAGAGAACTTGTATGTGTTACATTCTTCCCCAAACTGCTAGTGGTTTTATAGCCATAACCGCTTTAATTATTTCTGCACACATTTTGCCACATTCAGAAATTATTTACAACCTAGAGATACAACGATCATAAATGCCTCTACCTCAGAGCTGCAGAAACTTGATACTTTTAAATGCCCTTGGATATGAACAGCGCTGTACAGTGGGCACTAGGTGTTGTAATAGTAGCATTTACTCAGCTAGGCTGGCCTGCTGAACACTGAGGGGCATGTAAAGAAATATATTGGTTCCTTAGAGAAGGGAGTGGAAGGCAAGTCATGATGTGGCATGGTTTCCCAGGCTGTAGGCAGAAAAGCTGCACAAACTCTCTGTCTTTGTGGGCACTGACTTTTGTCAGTGCCTATTTGTTGCACTGACAGTAAATTCAGAGTTCCCAATGAGTGAAGAGCACACGTGCAAGGGAGGAGGGTGTCGAGGTGCCAAAGTTAACATCAGGTAAGCTGGCTCTGGAGTCAGCAGCAATACGGGCACCACGCCCAAGCACTGTGCAGGGGGGAGCTGCCTCCTGAATGCACGTGGCTACAGTGGGACACGGTCCTTGTCCCTGGGGTCTGTGCAGATGCACAGCAAGGTCATGGGGTGTAGGAATGTGTAAGGATGGGGGACACACTCATCCTGCACTGCCCTGCACAGAGTGGGCACGTTCTGGGTGTCCTTGCATAGCTCTTGCCATGCGCGCTGTTCCCGTGCTCAGAGCCAGGGCCTCTCAAATAGCTCCTGCACAGGCACCCCCGCGCTCCTGCACTAAGACCAGACAGCTGCAACCGATCTCTCTTCCCCTTTGCCACCTACTTCAGCCAGGCATGGCTGGCAAGGGTTTAGCTTTCCTTAAAATTCCCAAATGTCTTCTGCCTTGAATGAGCATGACCCATGTAGACCTTGATTAGACCGTCCACCGCCCACAGCATTTCAATATGATTGACTTCAACCCTGAGGGCTTCAAACCTGCTCTTCCTGACCTGGATTAGTGCTGCTAAAAGATGGGCACAACAGATGTCTCTTCTGTCCCACAGGTGCCAGTTTGCCCCTTAGGTGCCCCTAAATGCATCTCCCTTGTTGCTACTTAGCAGGGGACTCTGCAAGGTCCCTGCAGACACTGGCCCCATCCAGGAGAATGCCAGGTGTTAACTTGTTTAAAATGTGGTTGCATCATGCAGTATTGCAGTAATTTGCCTGTAAGAGGAAAACACCTAAACTGAACAGAAGCCATAAATCACACGCGGGAGACAAGAAGGTGTTGGAGAAATCCACACCAACCTGAACTTCTTTGGGACTTTCCATGAGACTATCAGATCAGTTTGAAAAGGTTCAAAGGAAGCAAGCTGCCATCCTTACCCTGCAAAAGCAAAGGCAGTTTAGCTTTGCCTCATTCTAGGCAAAAATAGTCAAGCTTTTTGGGCAGAGGTCACTTCTAATCCCTCAGTGGGAAACTGTACCTTCTGTCTCTTTGCACCAAATGGAACGTTTTAAAGCAACAAGGGCTGTAATTTAGGACCAGCGCAGCAGAAGGGTAGTGACCACCTGATGAAGGCTCACCGGGACGTTCCAGACAGAAACTTTTCATCTGCCTCTCCTCTGCACCACTGCACAAGCAGACCATGCAAAGGACCCAAGCACAGCCTTGTTCCAGGCTGCCTTCAAGTTCAGGAGGGGGATTTTATCAGGATGCTGGCCGCTTCTGGCTCGGGACTCTGTGAATGTCTAATGAAGGTCAGAGTATTCTCCCTGATGGTTATCCGTGCTGCTCGTCAGATGTAACAAGAGATGTGTGAAAGCACAGGCTCTGTTCTGCTCACCATGCTAAACTGAGAGCAGGGAAGGTATTGTAGCAGATATTTCCTCCCATCTGGCAGCTCTGAGAGCGCACTCTGTATGGAGAGCTCACTTTCCATATGGAAAGGTCAAATGAACTTCACACTTACTAGATTTTATTAGCCAATTTTTGACATCCTTCCTGATGGCTCTACCACATGGTTAGCCTGAGCTCTTCATCCTTCATTAACAGTGATAATGATGATCATTTTTACACTTAGCTCCCAGTCCCTGTAAAAAAGCCTTGACCATGTAGGTGCCTGAGGATTGCTCAGCCTGCATTACCTATGCTTTTGTGCAGACATGGTGCATTTACTTACCCTCCAGAATAAAGCACTTTGAAATAACTTACTGCTTAGACAGCTCACCCCCCAAATTAGGCAAGGGTCCTTAGCATTAAACAAGACTGGGTAAAATAAACCCAGCTTCAAAGATAAAACCAGTAATTATACATTTGTACTTACTTAGCTGAAACTTGCCTTGAAAGCATTGTGCAGTCTGTCACCAAAATGTGCCATATTTTGAAGGGGATACTTTGTACTTATTGTATGTTTTTTAGTAAAAACCCACAGCGGCACTGCAACGTTGCCATGACGGTGGTAGAATAGAGTGTTTTATTTTGATATGTAGGTTGGTTTGCAGCCTCAGCTCTCATTAAAAAATTACCTGTGATTTAAAAGCAGAGTTTGAGAGTGACCAATGGATACTCCAGACCAGTACGTCTATCTACGCTGTTCTAAAAAAATCCAAATTATTTTCAATTTTAGATGTTTGGGATTGGCAACACAATTAACTCCCAATCAACAGCCAAGAATTTAACATGTACCTTGCCTGAGGTGTTGCTGTGATTATTGACTGCATCACAAACTTTGGCTTGCTTTTTCCACACTTCCATGTTTTAAACCAATATTGATCAAAATGGAAGTAGCCTCCAACAATCAGACTACAACAGCAATTAGCCTAACTGAGGGATCCTCTAGAAAACCTCAACAATTCAGGGCTTTTATTGTGAATTTCTGAATTACGGTTTTTTCTAATGCTCTGACTTTACCAGTAACCTTTGGAGTACATGGCTGTGCTGAAAACATCTGCTGATCTTTATACAGTGCCTCTATAAATAGCTAGTGCAGCTATTGCATCCCCGCCTTAACACTTGGGTGACAAAACCACATTAATGTGACAAAAAAAAAATTGTCTGTGGACATCACCAGGTTCTTAAGGGAAGAAAATTCATATGTCTCACTTCTTCCTGTCTTTTACTGAGATATACTTCGGTCCTGTCCAGCACAAAGGTGATAATGGGGATTCTTGCTATGGTACACTGCATTTAAAATTAGACTGAGGAGAGCTGCTAAAATGCTGCCTGATTAATACAAATCCAACATGGTACAGTGCCATGCTCTTCTGTTTAGAAACTTAGGTCAGGTAATGTCCAGCTGGGTGGAAATCTCCATTTCCATCCAGCCTGGTGAAAATGCTGGAGCCCCAGTGTTGCAGGTTAGTTAGCAGGTGGAGTGAGCATTCAGTTGTGCTTTCACACTGGCGTAAATCTGGAGATTTGCTGTAAAACCAACAGAACAGCTGTTTCTCTGGTCAAAATGGGAGAAGGTTTGCCTTCAGGAGCACCTGATCAATGGAAAGTACCCACACACAAGCCCAGGATCTAGTTTTATTTCTCTAATTTGCAAATACAAAAAATCAGATAAACTTCATGTTAAAAGGCCTGTTCTTCCTATGTTTTACTTCTGTGTGGGCAACGAATTGTCTATTATTTTAAATATTAATTTTTTTCCTAAGTCTGTTCTTTTGTTCTGCCTCACTGGCCAGCCCTTACAGCCATGAAGTACTGGCAACCACAGTGGCTTAGAGAAGATCAGATAACCTGTATTCTGGTAGGTCAGCTGATCAGTCAGGAAATTCTACCTTCATTTTCTCAGTTATTAATATTCATTTGGAGGGAAACACTCTGCCCAAAAAGAACAGCATGGTTATACAATTGCAGAAATCTTTGAACTTGATGATCCTTGTGGGTTCTTTCCAACTCAGAATATTCCATTAATCTGTGAATCAAAGCATTATCAGGAATACTAATAGCTCTGCTGACTTTTCTTATTGCTAATGGAGGAGGAGGGTGGTGTCCTCCCAAAACAAAGCCAAAGTTTTTGGCTTCAGTCATAGGTTGTATCATCCTCTGATAAGAACAATAGAAAGGGCTATTTCTTGAACTTTTAGTAGCTTCCTTCTTGAGATATTCTTTTAACACAGATGCATTTTTAATTTGTTCTTACTAAGTGCTTTTTTCACTACTTCTAGTACTTAACCTTATAAACATGGCATCTGGAAAATAAGATCTGGGCAGAATCTAATAAAGGACAAGCATGTCTTCATCTGCTGCAGCAGCATGCTGTGACAGTACTGAATTCTCAGCTCCCCAACCAAGTAACCTGAGTAACCAAGCTTGGGAACCAAACTGCTTTGTTAAAAACACAAAAATGTCATGGCCTTCTTCCACACTGGCACCCAGAGGGCTCTCCGTGAAAGCCCAGTGTGCCTCATCTTCATGCATGTGGGGGCAGAAAGGTTTTGTACATGTGCCTCTGCCTTGCTTGTTTGGCTTTCGTGCCAGCTGCAGCCCCGTGTGCCATGGGGTGGAAAAGCTGCCTAACAGACCAGGGCAGCTGCCAGGAGAGCTGCTGCATGCTGATCTCCCAGCACCTTCTCCTGTAACCTTGGATGACCATCGTTTCTGGGTAAAGGGAGAGAACATGAACCTCTGGGTTAGGATCTGCTAAATCGTGCCTTTCCCCCAAACATATGTGATTAGTTCTACCACTCCTGGTAAGCAATGGCCTAAATCGTGTAACTTGAGAGCCTGGCCACGTACAGTAGAGATCAGCTTTGGTCTGCTTGGCTCAATCTATGGGCTGTACTCTCTCCATCGCTGCACGGCTCTTCTCAGGTTGCCATCATATCCCTGTAACTGCTTTTGGCTGCATCTGATCACTAAAACAACTGTACAGCCGCAACAGGATATGTGTTAAGTAAGGCTTTATTGTCAAGTGATGCTGGACTTCTGCCCAATCACTTTAAGTGCCCGTCCTCTTCAACATATTCACAGGAGGAGGTATGGAGTTTTCAGCTGAGAGCAGTGATTTGTCCAAAAAGATCAGCATGTGCTTCCTTTTATCAGTCAGGAATAAAAAATCATTACACTGTGCTTGCTTTATATATTCAGTTCATGTGACTTACTGCATGGAAGGTTAAGTGGCTTGAACTGCTGGTGCACCAGAATAAGATCTTAATGGACTCCTCTTTTTCCAGCATGGAGAGGAACATGCCCTAGTTGAATGCATTTGAACCAGGGCTCAGGAGTTCATTCAAGCTAAATTTATCCCTGCAGTGCTGTCAAGGCATCAGGCACTAAGTTTATATATAACTACTTCTTTTTCCATCTAAACCCACTCGTACGTTTTTATACCATTCAATAAAACTGCTCAAAGCAGATTTCATTTGCTTTCCCTTTAACCACATAGGCTCAGCCACTGATCCTAGTTCAGACAGAGCTACCCGTCTGACTGATCGTTTTAGTGAGACCTCGCAGTGGGTTTCTAGTATATCACATACTCCTCTGAGTCCTGAAAAATGGCTCAGGGCATCAGTCCCTCTGGAAAAAACATTTGCCTTTCCACATAAATGGGAAGCAAGGCAGTTACGTTATGGCCAGATGGGGAAGTTTACCTTTACGTGTATACAGATGTGCATGTATAAAGTACAGGCAAAGTGACTTGTCTGAAGTAAGAAGTTAATTACTGTCTGCTAATGACAGACCAGCTGGGACTTTAGGTAGGTTGAACTCTTCCCTTTGCTGGTTGTTCTTCAAGTTTAGGTGAAAAGTTTTACTCTAAAAGCATTTTCTCCTTTCTGGGCTTAGTTCTGGCAGGGTCAGGACACAGGAATGGAAATATGCAAAGTAAAGGGATAAAACTCAGCTAAAGTTTTAGTTTTCCAGTCTTCTGAAGCACAGAGTAGCAGGTGTGAAACGGCTTTTGTGGGAAAAAAATCTAGGCTCTCTCTCTTTTTTTTTTTTTTAAACTTATTTTTAATCTCTTTCACATCACAAATGCTAAAACAAACAAAATCTCTCCTACAAGGAGCAGGTTTGGCCCTTGAGGGTCTTCACTGTTGCAGGTGGGACTGTGTATATGAGGAAAAAATGCTCACACGAAGATATCCAAAGATGAGATATCCCAACTTCAAGGCTCTGCTTTTGCAGGTGAACAAATGTCCAGCACCCCAGCCAGCCAATTTAAAGCTATCTCAAGCATCTCTGTGCTACGTGCTACCCTGCAGCCAGCAGCTAATACAGTTGTTACTTGTGTCACTGGGCAGCAACCTTTTGTGCCATCTAGGCTTGTACTGGTAGTCAAAGAAAACAATTACTAGAGTGGGGCCAAATACAATTCCTCTCTGGTCACTTTATTTACTGAACTCTTCAGACCTATTTGCTAATTTGGGTTAAGTTCAGCAAATGGTTCATAAGAGGAGAAAAAGTTGCTAAGCGTTCAAATTTTCTGAAACAGAGAGGTTTTTTGCTTTCTTTTCCCAAACCTGATTCATGGGGAGGTTTGGAAACCACTGAGAGACAGGAAAGGGAAGGCTTTCCCTTTTATTTCCCTCAGCCTTGAGAGTTATCCAAAGCAGATTATGATCCATGCTCAGTTCCATGATTCCCCAGCCATGCTGTGCTGGTGCAGGTGGAGGGATAAGAAGCCACCCGGCAACTGCAAGAGCCTCTGAGCAGAAGAGGCTTCTTTGTAGGAGGAATGTTGCCCTGTGGGGGTTGGTTTGGCCCTGGACTCTGGGGCTGAGGGAAGAGAAATGACCCACAGCATCCAGCTGGGCTCTACAGAGAGCCCATCACCCCAGAGGGTTTGCACACCAACCCTCACTGCTGAGCAGCTTCATCCAAACATAATCCAGTAACAAAGTGGACAAATACTTCAGTATTTTGGCAGAGTCAGCTCCACAGCAGCCAGTATTTGCCCAGAATTCACCCTGCCTCACTGCCAGGATGATCTATTTATTAATTGAGAACCTACATAAAGGCAACACTTGAGGACAAGGTTGGTGCAAGCTGCAGAGGGGAGGATTCCCAGGAGGGTGTTGGGGGAGATGTGGTCAGTGTCTGCCCTGCCTGGGGATCTGAGTCGCAGGGATTTCAGAGAGCTCATCGCTTCCTGAGAAACACTCAACACCTCACAGGATCAGGCCTGCATGTTCTGTGCAGAGCACCTTACTAAACCCCACACCCCAGGGTGCCAGGACACCATCTGTGTTCTCAAAATGCTGTGGTAAAGGAAAGCAGCAGACCTGGAGAGAGAACCTCAACCTTCTTGCAGAAAAGAGAATACACCATTTTTGTGTTTAAAATATTCCCATTTTTCCTATTTTTCACTGTTGATTAAAGGAATTGTGGGAAACACAGAAGTGTATAAGCAAATATCTAGCGTATCTATAGAAATTGTATGTCTTGTATAACTGTAGATAGATAATATGCCATGGCATATCTATAGCTAGATTTTGATATATAGATATTGTATGTTTTGAGGCCAAACTTGAAACTGCAGTTTAATGAAAATTGCACTAAGCTTCAGCATGACAAGAACTGCTCAGCTGATGAAGGATGTGTTCAGCTGTTTGCAGTCTTCTATGAATTAACTCATTGCACAAGGTAAAAATAATAAACCAACAAACCCAGATTTGGTGCTGATACTGTTTTTTGGAGAAACAGTGTAAAGATGGGAGAGATTTTTATACTGCAAATGAAAAAGTACTTTTGCTCTGGTTAGATACACAAGGGCTTATTCTTAGGGTGCACATACATCTCTGTTAAACGTATACATTTAACTACCTGCTCTTCTGGACAGGTTGTCCTCCTGTCCTACGGAGAAAGGCAGCTTCTCTAAGTTAAAACTGTGTTAAAGTTCATGTAGAAACTCTTACTATTTCTGTTTCTGAGGCTAGCAATTAAGAGTTGATGTTTTATGTATTTTTTGCAAAGTATCGGTATTAAAATTTGTGTAACTTTCAGTAACATATTCTGCAGAAAAATACATAAAACTTTTGGAGGGTAAAATTACAGAAAAATGCCTTACATAAATAACCTTTTCTTGCCTTTCTTGTCAGCTGATTGTGGGGAGCTACTTACACATTTTTCATCTCTGTGAGATCTGGAAGGATCAAGGACAAAATAAAAAATAAATAAATAAATAAAAGTAGTCCAATTTAAATAAACCCCTTGCTCTAGTATTACTCAGCTTCTGCCAAGCTATCATTTTCCAGCCTCATAAAACTGTCATGTCATTAGCGTTTTGGGATGGTCTGCTTATAAACCTGACCTTTACAATGGATTTTACACATGGATTTTAAAAACTTATTCTTACTTTCCTCTGCAGTTGCCTCATGTACTGACTAAGAAGTTTTGTCAGATGGAAACTGGCTGGATTTATAACTCCTCATTATGCAGCCAGCTTCTCACCTACAAGTCTTTAATTTGTAAGCCAAGGGAGAAACACACACAAAAGCATGGATGTGACCTTAATTCCGGGCAGGCACATCTCATGTGGATCATAATGGTGTTTATTGAGCTCCCCTATATATAGCCCCTCCGTCCTGAGAGAGCTTCCCTCCGAGGGCTGCTTGATCCCCCTTGTCATTGCCAGGGGGTGGGAGGCACTTTAGGTGGCTTTTACTGTAAGCCCAGTGAGAAATGCCTGCGGGCGGCCGCTGCACACACTCAGCTCGGTGACCAAACATAGGCCCTGTGGCAGGGGCTCCACATAACCAGCGGGGATTGCTTTCCACGGGGCCCTCCCGACATTATTTATTGAATGCTGGGAGCAAATTAATCCCAATCCGACACTGGCTGCTCCCCAAAGCACGGCAATTTCACGTTACGGTCTCGGAGCAGATTCGCAACCGACTGCTCGAGTGCACATTCGTCTGTAGGAGCTCTTCTTTGTCAGCAAATTGCTGCCAGAGTTCAAAACCCCTCTGCAAAGCAGTTAATTGCATAAAGGGATGGCATTATCCTATATAAAATCCAGCCTGACTGTTTGCATTTTTAATTCTGAAGTAAGTGGGGGAAAAAAAACGGTATCACTTTATGTTCTCATGTGATGGCCCCTGGCCACCTAAAAATGGATTTTTAAAAAATATTAAAATAATAAAACTAGACTTAACAAAATCTAGTAATAAAAACAATAAGTTAATAAACTACCAGAAAATTAAGAAAAATATCTTGAGTATAAATATGATATATTTGAAAATATAATACAAAATATCATAAAAATATAACAAAAATATTATCTTTTTACATTCACATTGCTTCAAGAGATAATTCCTTGTTTTCTTATGTCCAAATATGCTGAACTATCAGGCAGTTTTTGAGCCTGAACCTTTCAGCTAAAATATAACTCTATAATCAGTTTTGTGTAATTTTAATGAATGGTCATTAATCATCTCTCTTTCCCCCCACCAGCTTGGCTGATAACAACTCAAGGAAAGGTCATGGTTTCGGGTTTTTTGGCAATCATCTCCACGGTTCCAATAATCAGATACATCTGCAGTTCTCAGGTTACCCAATAATACTGTACAAAGAATAGGGTCACTGAGAAAGTTCATTTCCAAAAGCAGGCCCATGATTGGAGATTTGAACAGACCCAGCCACCTGGGAGAGTTGCTCCTGTGGAAAAGGGACTTTGAGAGGCCTGGGGGAAGGAGAAGCAAAGTTGAAATCAGTTGGTGTCACTTCAGTTCCTGGAGAAATGTGGGCATAAACTTGCAGTCTGTAGGCAAAAAGAGAGAAAGATAAACAACTGATGAATAACAATGTGAGTTTGATAGGATTTGTTCTTGGTGAGTTCTTCTAAAATGCAATGGACTTTGCAGAGAGATCAGAAATGGTGTTTGCCTTTCACAGGGCGTGATTCTCTTCTGTTAGCCAGGTAGGAAAGCAGTGTGCTGGTGAAATTATAAGGTGAGACAAGACAGTTTGCATTGTGCTTGTATTCAATTACAAATACTGCGCCATTTGTGTTAGTAGTGAACTTATGGAGGTCAACATAATTGTGTTGTTCAGTATTTTCATTAGTACCTGGTGGAGAATAGAAAACAGGCTCAGCGTAGGGCCTGAGCTGAAGGACACGATCATGCCAACATGAAAACAACAGATGCTACTCAGATATGGATGCACAGGACAAAAAATTATTCCTTCCCTCTTCTCACCCTGAGGGAGGCTCCAGCCGGTATCTTGTGGGCACCACTTCTCACTGCACCTACAGATGGGCTAAAGGACATCTGAAGAGCAGTGGTGGGAGATGTAGCTGGTATGGCCCATGGGTAAAGTTAAAGTGAACCTAGGGCTAGTGAAAGCTGGAGATTGAAGGAAGCGCACTGGCCACCCTTGGTTATTCCCACTCTGTAGCATAGAGTGGGAATCATCCTCTTCCTCCATCTGTGGCAGAAATAACGGATTGACGGCAAGGAGAAGCCAGATAGACCTGAGGACTATCTTTCTGATGGTATATGGACAATCAGGTACCAGGGAGATGGCCTAGGGAAGCCGTGAAGTCTCTGCCAGCAGAAATTTGTCAGTGCAGGCTGGACAGGCACCTGCCAGGACGTTTGTGAAAGCAATAAAGTGTTTATAATTAGCCTTATTCAGCAGATTCCCACAGTTTGCATGTGCTATTGCTGTCTACATGTAATAGCCACCAGAATATTCTCTTGTATCACTGACATTGTAGACACAGTTTAATCTGACATGCACAAAATTCAGCAACTATTTGATTTATTTTGTCTGAGTAGCAGACACCCCATATAAGTATGTGAACACATAATTAGACCGTATTTGCAGCCCGACTGAAAAGTATGGGCGAAATCTAAACTTGTTCTGGGATTATGTTCCTGCCTGTTTGCTTTGGCATGAGATTTTGGGGTCTGGAAGAGAAGGATGGGTAGCAAGGGGGAGGATCTGTTTTAAAAATGTATATATCTTCTGCAGACCTTGTAAGGCATCCAGCAGGAGCTGCTTACAGCAAGGGCCAGAGGGAGCTGCGGGGAGGGTGGGGTGTTGCTGTTCCACAGCACTTCAGCCACTGCTCCTCGCAGGGGCTCAGTTACATGGGAATGCACTGCAGAGCATAAGGCAGTGGCCAGAACCTGATCCTATCTCATCCTAGGAGGAAAAGTGGCCTCCCATTCGGAGGGCCGTGCCAGGGTCTTTGAGTCCTGCAAGCTCAAGCACTCAGGGTCTTGAAATCCACCCAGCTCTGGAGTTCCTTTTGAAAGGTCTGACTCTAACTGAGGGGGAGAGGTCTGCCAGGAAGGAGCACACATTTGGTTTACATTTGTGGGTTGAGTGTTTAGAAGAGCCCTTCAATCTCTTCAACAGGCTCGGAATGGAAGAGGAAAGATCCCCTTGACTGGCATTGCCCCTGTGAGAGAAAAGACTGAGCCATCCAGGTGTTGGTTTTCACTTAGTTTTTGCTTAGTACTTTTTCAGTCAGACACTCACTAAATGCCATAAGAAATACCATTTTAGGGCAAGCTACAAAAATCTCATTTCCACTTGGTTTTGCTAGAAAGCTTCCATACCAACACGTAGACACAGGTATTGCATTTCCTTTCAATATATCTGGTAGCACTTGGAGATTTATAATGTGTACGGGCTTCACTGTTTGTTGCTAAACCACAAATGCACCTCTTCTTTCCTGTAATGATGTTTGCTCCCTCCTTCTTGGGTATTAGTCCTGAGAGAAAATCAGGGTGCTGTTTTCAATTTTCCCTTCTCCTTAACACAAACAGACAAACACATCTAAACTTCAGTAATGTATTTTTTTGCTTTGATTTCAAAGATGAAGTTTACCACAGAGCTCACTTTGACAGTGTGCAATGTCACCAGAAAACCACTGAGAGAAAAATCTAATTCAGAGGTATTAAAATACTACTTAAGAGAATAATCAGCCAAAAATTAAAGCTTCTCCCTATGACTCTATCTTCCTTCGTCTCTCTCTGAATCTATAGTGAGTGTCTTTTGCTGTGTGCACAGAATTCAACACAATCCTTGTGCTGTTTCCCTATTTTCTGGGAAAGACATCGCTTTCCATGCAAGAAGCATAACCTCTCCTGCAGACCATCTCAGTTACTGGAACAGTCGTTGTCTTCTCCATGAAAATAATATTTTGATTTTTTTTTTGTATGAGCCTGATTTTTATAACTCTTTTGTGATGACTCAGCACTTAAGGACTAAAATTTGTAAAGTGGTATTAACATTTCCTAAGGTTAAATTAACAGATCAGTTTTTTATCTTTCCCTAGTCAGAGAAAGCTCAACTAAATACTGCCCCAGAAGTTGTTCACTTTTCTTCCTGTCTCAGTTAAAGGAAAAAACCCTATGCCTTCTTCTGTATGGTCTCCTATGTAACTGTATATTTACGGTCTCCCTAACCTCATTGTTCATCTCTTGATTCTGCTTTTAAGTGCCTGTTCTCAAATCCCTTTTAAATCCCACTTCCCTGCTACTTCCACGAATAATGTATTTTAAGGTGCACAGCTAATTCAGCCGATCTGCATTCTTCCCATCACCTTTACCTGTCTGCCCTAACTTAAATGAGCAAAGGATAGAATGTGGCTAAAGAGTGTATGTTGTTATTTTTACCAGAAAGAGTTTAAATTAGAGTACCTGCTATGTTACAAAAGGCATTAAACATACAGATTTTCTGTGATTGTGAGGACAGTTCCAGTAACACTTCATGACAGATTTGAATGCAGAAATCTTAGACTTTGGTAGCTTTAGTGAGTGAGAGAGATTTAAAGGTGGAAACCACAGGAGAGTAATTGATGCTAATGCCTGCCTCAGCTGAGTATTGCTAGCATCATAAGGATGACATGTTAGTTACTTAAATCTCACATGATTAACCAAACCACATTGATCTGATTATTAACCAGTGGAGATATCATGCCAGCACAGAGCAAGAAATTGCTATTTGCAAGAAGCTGTGATGGAGCTGCAGTTTTCCTGTGTACTTTTGACCGTGACCAAACAGGCCTATCGCTTTGCTTGCTGTAGGGTTTGTCTGGCAGCTGTAATAGATACAGAAAAAAACTTAAACCCAAAATCATCTACACCTTTGCAAAGCTGTTGGAGCACTCTGATCCCTTGTGAGGCAGCGCCACAGGGGAGCAGCCCTGGGGAGCCAGCCCCGGGATCAAGCTGTGCACCCAAGCTTTGGATGTGATGCACGGAGGCTATTAGACACCTCCAAAACAGGCTTTACAAAAGCTGACACTATGGTAGCTAAGAGGAAAGGCTGGGGAGAAGGCATTAAGCTTAAAGCCCATGGAATTTTACGCTTTGCTCGGGGCCAGACTTGCAGCAAAGCATCCCTGAGGAGCTGGCACCGCAACAGTGCAGAAATTTCTGATACAAAAAAAGAGGAGGAAATCCTTCTCATTTTCCCCTGCTCTTCTAATGCCATACAGTGATTAGAGCACTTAAGCTGGATGTCAGAGATTAGCTTTTTACAAATGGCATTAGGCTTCGTGTGGCTCTGTACTCTGTAGCAATGTCTTAGTGCCATGGGAAATATCCTGATGGGACTGCCTAAGGCATGCTTGCCTCCAGGGCTAGCCATGACTGAAAGTGGAGAAGAACAGGTGTGGGTTTTATGTATGTATTTTTGTCACCAGGGGCATAAATTCCCTGCACTGGAGACATAAGTATGTTATAAACATACATGTAAGAGTGCTCCATTATGGTTTCAGCCTCAGTTGTGGGAGTCATCGCCTGGGTTTGTAAGACTGAGTAGATTAAGTTCAAGACACCACCAAAGGAAAAGGGCAGGAAAAAACATCTCAGGACCATAGCTAGAAACTATACTGTGAAAATAGATAAATAAAGAGTCAAGTTTTGATGCTTATTTTGGTGGGGATCTTGTCTGGGGATCTTGGCAGGAGTACATGAACAACTGCTACAACTCAAAAAACATCACCACTTTTACTTGTGCCGGTTTGGGGAGCACAGATCTGATTCACTGTGTACTCTTAATGCAGGAAAACCAAACAGTAGGGAGGAGAGTAAGGTGTGAGAGGCTGACACCTGAGACCTTGGTTTGGGAGAGCGGAGTGTGGGGGCACTGAGGACTTGGGGTGGAGACCTTGCTTGAGAGGAGGCATCTGGTGGAAGGCAGAGGCAGAGCAGAAGGCCAGCCAGGCTGCTACAGCTGCCAGCAGTCACCCAAGTACAATGGATGATCAGGGTTTAAAATCCATTCCTCGGCATCTCAGTCATTTGGAGAGGACTGTATTTGACGATCTACTCTTAGCCCATCATTAATGAAAACCAAGATGCCTCTTTATAATGTGGTAAAATACTGTTTTTCTCTAGTTATGCCATGATTTTATTGTGGTTGCTTGAGACAGGGGCAAGTCTGTAAAACGTGTGGATGGGACACAAAACCCAGTAAAGCTGTTTAGGGATGATAGACGATTCCATTTATTCAGCTCTGTGGAGAACTGCAGTCGCTGTGTGTACTAGGGGAGTTGAAGCTACATAAACCTGGGCTAAGGCTAAGGCTGAGGAAGCCTAATACTCATAAAGCTGGTGCCCAGCTTCTCATTAAAGCACACCGGAGGCAGGACAGGCTCAGTAAGGACAGGAATCAGTTATCCCTGCTCCTTGGGGAGAGCCTCACTGCACGTGACCTGACTTGCTCCAAACCCTCCAGGTTTGGAGGATGCGTCTTTCTGTTAAAATATAATGTGGTGCTTCAGTAACATTTTCCATCCTGTCAATCTGCAGCCTAAGAAACAACCATGTATCTATGTAAGGTACTAAAAACTGGAGCCACCTCACTTGTTTTCCTCCAGGCAGCAGAGACCCTTATCTGAAACAGGCTATGAACCTGCCCTTGCTGCAGGGAGCCTCACAAGGCTCTGCTTGGGTTTAGTAAAGAAGGGAGGTCATTTTTCCTGGAGGCAGCAGGAACAATGCAACCCTATGGGAAGGATGTCAGCAGAGCAGCCTGGCTATGGAGTGGGATGAGGAGCTGGGAGCACTGGGAAACCCTTGTTTTGGCACGGACAGTGCTGGAAAGAGGTCTAGGATGGTGTCTGCTTTGCATCTTGGCATCTGAGGCATCCCCGGCAGAGCTGCACACTGTGCCAGTGTATGCTGCTGTAAGGTCCTGGATCCTGGTAATCGCTTTAGGGATTTCCATAACTCTCCTCCAACTCAGTTCAGCGTTACCAGCCCAATGGCAGCTCACTCACCTAAGTGTTCAGGTGCTGTAAATTTGGGATGTTGTTTTTTTAAGCTGTAAATGTAGGACATTGTCTGCATTATATACCTGAGAGCTGCCCCTCAACATTGCTTGCTTTCCTTTGTTTCTCCTCCTCAGTGTTAAACAGCTTGCCATTTCAAAACTTCCATGGTACTGGAGTGATGTTTGGTGTGTCATCTTGGGGACCGCTCAGTAAAGCTCTCAGCCCCCAAAGGTCAGACATGCCATAGAAATGCCTATTAATAGGTCCTAGGTGCTGGTTGTGTCTAAACCGGCATTTCTTGGAAAGAGAAAGATTTCTTGGAGACCGGTGGCTCTCTGGACTAGTGTAAAGGTGCAGGGCCAGGCCGGCATCCATAGGATGTCCCTACACAACCACAGCTCCTGCAAGTGGGGACACAGGGGGCAGGGGGATAGTTTAAGGAAAGAAATAGCTGTTTAGCCACTGCTGCGCGTGGAACGAGGGTGCGCTTGCTGTTGACAAGCTGCGCGCTCAGCCGGTGCCCTGGGAGTTGTCTCCTCCAGCCGGTGCCGCCGGTTCTCCAGGTAGCTGGGCAGTGGCAGCATCTTTGCAGGCATGGGCAGCTCTCCCCTTCCACGGGCTGTCCGGGCGCCTTTATTCCGGCAAACACAGACGTTTAGAACAGGGTTTCGTTCAGCCGGCCCAAGTGACGCCGGCTCTGTGAATAATCCGCGCCTGGGGCCGCCCGAGTGAATCCCATCTCGGAAAAGGCGGAGGACCTGGGCCCGCCCCGGGATGTGCAGGGCCAGGTCCCCCGCGGTGGCCGGACTGCCTGCCCCGGGCCGCGGCGGGCTGCGGGGGGAGCTGAGGCCGGCCCGACCCCTCCGCCCCCCGGCGGCGATGCCCGC
>VYXC01009323.1:131737-174768 GCA_013397175.1 Platysteira castanea
GCCGCGCAGCCGCCGCTGCTCTGCTTCTCGCCCTCCGTGCCCGCCGCGGCCACAGCGGCCGAGCCCTTCCCGCAGACGCAGCGCAAGGTGCTGCTGGACGTGAGCACCGGGCAGTACTACCTGGTGGACACGCCTGTGCAGCAGCCCCTCAAGCGGCGCCTCTTCGACCCCGAGACCGGGCAGTACGTGGAGGTGCCGGTGCCCCAGCAGCCGCCCGTCGCTCCCGTCCCGCTGCCTCTCTCGCCCCTTGCCCTCAGTGCCGGCGCCTATGGCGCCACTTACATGCTCTATCCCGGGCTCCTGCCCGCCGCCACCGTGCTGCCCGCCGGCGCCCTGCAGCGCCCGCTGTCCCACTCGGGTAGCGATGCCAGTGCCCCGGTAGAGCCCGGCAGCCCCGCCGCGCCAGAGGCAGCTTTTGCCGAGAGTCCCTACTACGTTGCTACCAGCAAGGGCCCGCCGCCGCCGCGGCACGGGGCAGCCGAGGCGAAGCCGGTCATCAGCATCACAGCGCCGGCCACCGGCCCGCGGATCGTCGCGCCGCCCTCCTTCGACGGCACCACCATGCGCTTCGTGGTGGAGCATCGGTGAAGAGCGCGGGTGAGTGGGTGCTGCCTGTCGGGCGCGGCAGTCACCGGTGATGGGTCAGGGCAGACCGAGTTAATGGCCAAATGACAGCGGTGCCACAGCTTCTCCTCTGGGGAGAGAGGGTCCACAGGGGACTCTCACCAGGGTGTAAAATACAGATAGGAGGGTTAGGCACACCCGTTGGAGCAGTATTCCTTGGAGCTTCTTTTTTTGGCAGTTTCAGAGAAGCACACGATAGCTGCTCATCACACAGCCTGTATTTGTGCAGCCCCATGGCTGGGGCACCTCCCTTTGCTCCCGGGGATGGGAGTGTGGTTGGGCATCTCTGTCTGGATCCATCATGTGGACCCATCTTGCACGCCATGAAAGAGCCCCTTCACCTCAGCAGCATATTCTCCTATCTCACCTTTCACCTCTTCCTCCCAAGGGGAGGTGACCACCTCTCTCTTTCCCCTGAACCTGTTTCTCCTCAACCTCAAGAAGAGTGGGAGAGGGGTCCGATGGAAGCAAGCCTATGTTTTGGGTCCTTCTTGTTAGTGGAGTGAGGGAGCAGGATGCATGGATCCTGGTGTGCTCTCCTGGAACCATGGGGCTGCTGGCAGGGGCAGAGGTGCCCACAGCTGCCCGTGCTGCAGGAGGGCTCCCGGGGGCACCACTGCAAAGCACAGTTTTACACAGCAACTCTGAGCTTGGAGTGCCGTAGTCCTGACAGTGTTCATTCACCTGGGGCTGTAACCCAGGGCCAGCCTCCAAATTCAGGGATGAGCGTACAAGGGCACTGAATACCTGTCCTGGAGTGAGGAGGAGGGCATGGAACTGGGTGTACAGCATGCACTGAAACTGGTCTGGTGCAATATGTCCTGTGCAAAATAACCAAGGAACAATGACATTTCATTTTAAAGACCTGAAATATTACACAAGTGCCTTCAGGTTCAGAGTCACTGCTCCTTTTGCCTCTTGCATTAGAATGCATGGCTCATCTTTACCTCATACAGTATTGAGCAGAGCTGCCAAATCTTCTGTGGCTTACCAAGGACTCACAGAGTTGGTTTTTTGGTGTATAAGAAAAGGCAAAGAGTAGAAGAGTGGCAACATGCAGAAGTTTGGGTTTGTGACCAGTTTGTGATAAGCTTCATCCAGTTGCATGCTTGAGAGTAAACTTTGTCTTCCAGCACTTGGGTTATTTATTTTGCTTTAATATATTTTTTTAGTTTGCATCATCTACTACTGCATAGTAGATTATTTGTTGAATGAAACCTTATCAATGTGGCTTACTTCTCTGCTTGTAAATATTTTCTCTTAGAAGTTCCTTTCTTTTATCGCGGCTGTGGATGCAGTTGTTTTCACTGGCCCTTGTGGGTCACTCGGGACAGGCAACGTGCCAGTTTAACTTGAGCTCTGCTGTACTACTTGAGTTCATCTTGCCAGTAAAGTAGTCATAGACAATCTAGATAAAATGTCAAAAAGTAGTTGATTATTTTCCGTTTGGTCTGGAGGCTGAATCGAGGCTGCTTGCAGAAGGAATTTGTTAGATTTCAGATCTGAGACTTGACATTTTTGAAAAGGTGGGGATTATAGTAGATGTATTTGTAACAGTAACTAAACAAAAACCTCTAGCTTTTCTTGTATCACCCTTAAAGAGTGAAAACCATCACATTTCCTGGTGTGCCTCAGCTCCCAGAGAGCTATCATGTATTTAGCTTGCCTTCAGTGCCTGGTGAGGCAGGTCATGCTCTCAGCAAATTGCTCTTTCTCACTGGTGAAGTTAAAACAGAAGCTCTGCTTTGTTGTGCTGTGTCAGAGCTCTACCACTACAAAACTGTGTGAAAGCTGCCCCAAAAGACTGGTGATGCAAAAACGTGCATACTCAGTGCACACGGTCATTCAGGCTTCAGTTTAATTTTTACCATTCTTTCAATCTTTGATCATGCCAAGGCACTCGTTGTCTAATACAGACAGGGATGTCCCCTCCGGGCTGTCTCAGGCCTGCTGAGGGAGGTGTCCTGCTGCTGGACAATGGATGCAATTTTTTTCCTTGACCTCTTCTGACAGTCTTAAATATTTTTAACTGCACACTGCAGGATGTATTTAACTGGTCATTAGACTTTGGTTATTCAAGTATCTTATGTCTCAGTGGAAAATTAGGTATATGTCAGAGGGGAATCCCATCTATATCCCTCTTCTTCCTGTTATTTTCATTCACCTGTTCACCTATATAACTTTCATGTCCCTGTGGATAATTTTCCTTCTTCTTCTCTCTTTTATTATCTACTTTGTCTTTTGTTTTTCATTATTTTCCTTGATCTCTTTTGTTATTCCATTCCTAATGAAAAGCATTTATTTGCTTGGGGTGGTGTTTTTCCCCTATCAAGAAGAGCAGTATAATTTCATGTGAATCGAAGGGTGAATTGTTGTTAACTTTTTTAATTCCAGCTGCTTTCACATCAGACCAGGGTTTTTTGATTGCAGCAATGCTGTGCAGATCCTAAAATGGATTTTAAACCAGCCAGATTTCATCCGTTGAGTGTGGGAGTTGAATAAAGTACTGTCATTTCAGGTCCTTTTTTTCTACTAGGCAAAAGGAGCTGAATGAACTCTCTTTTTCTCCACTCCTGAATTCCTTTCTGCACTGCACGTCACCTTCTTCCCTTCTTTGCTCTATTTCTTTCACATCTTCATTCACAAACTGTATCACTGTGTTAAGGACTGCTCCATCTTGGTCTCTGTCACCTGTGGGAGGTCAGTGTGACTTGAAGCTTTGGTAATGGTGTGATGCCCATGGTGGTGTAGGCACCAAATCCTCTGCACATCTGCTGCTCTTCCAGCACTTCCTTTTCTATCTGGTGCTCTTTTCTGTATAATCATTGGGATAAAATGGATCCTATCAATTTGTGTTCTGACAAGACCCAAGCTGCCATTTGTGAACTATTCTTAAGTTTTTGATATGCAGAAAATAGTAGAAAATATGTGCACGTTTCTGAGCAATATTGTAAGGTTGCTTCTCTTCTTCCTCTGCTTCACTCACAGTAGATGGGGGAGCTTTAGCAGCATCATTCTTGCCTGCTGCACTCCTTTCTCGACACAGGAAAGAAGTGGTGCTAATTTTCAGTTCAAATAAACTTGCATCCAACCCGAGACAGCACCAGTGTGTAGTGAGTGGACTGCCTGACAGCAGCTCATTCCCAGCATGAACGACTGAAAATGTGTTTTTAACTTTTGCATCTATCACCACATTATACTCTGTGGAGTTGCTGCCTTGTGTTAGGTAAATAAATGAGAAAAGAACAGGTAGCAAAGTAGAAAGCAACTGTAGTAAATTGTACTGCCAATATTAGAAGGGTATTTTTCATTGTTTTGTTTAAACATGAGCATAAAAACCCTTATAGTTACAGGAACATATATATGAATATACTTACTAGGTGTGTTTTCCTCTTAACTGCTATCAGATAATCTATGCCTGCCTTTAAAAATTAATTTTGTGTGGATAGCATATAAAAATTATTTTTAAAGGCTCATAAATCGATATTTTTAAACTTTTAGTTGTTCCCTGTTCAGCAGAATGTATGTTCTACATTACTAAGTAAAGTCAGCTTAGAGTGTAATATGCAGTACTTGTGGTGATATGAATATGCTGAAGCCTTTGCTGAGAATTTAGTAAAGAATTTATCCAGTTTTAGTGGGAAATACTGGAATATTCCAAGAACCAAACAGGCTTCAACATTTGATCTAGTAAACCAGTGTACAAATGGAAATTAGAGTGACCTTGTGTTCAAAACTGAGGCGACTTAGGAAACGTTTCAATAGTGCTTAGCCTTGGTACCAATAAAAGTTAATGCTGAGTTTAATGACTCCTCCTGCCCAGAATGATTTCCTGAGCCAGTATTTAAGTCTTAACTCCATGAATCTCGTAGCATGTGGGTATGGGTTGTTTCCCTTTTCCTGACTGGAATGCTGTGTTGGTAAGGAAAGTGCCCAGCTCTTTAGCTGAGCAGATGGATCGCTTAAATCCCACATAGGTCACACTGCCCTCTTCCCACCTATGTCCATGGGGTTTCCCAGGACCAGTCTGCCAGGAGCTGTGGGGTTGTAAGGTGCAGCATATTCCATACCTTGAGCAGAAAGGATGGGTTCTCATCAAAAAAGCAGGGCTTCCCCATCACTGACTCAGTTTAAAAAGTTGGGTGCTGTTGTCTGATTGTTGGCAGTAGCTTAGGACACGAGTAGCAAGAATAGTGTGATGACAAAGGAGGTATTTATGCACTTCTCCAGAGGAGTAAAGATTGTTCAGATTGTTGTGGCAGCTCTCTAACAATCTATATTAATGATGCTTTTCTGGTTTTGTTTGTTTTTTCCACAGGGATAAGGAAGAAGAATTAGGCTTCTTTAATTTGAAATACACTTGGTACTCTTCAACATTTATCCTAAAAACTGCTTCTACAGTTTTCTCAATTTTTTTGCTTCATCTTACAAAACAAGCATGTAAGTTTCTTGTTTTCTCCTAAATGCCCCTCTGTTTTGGAGTATGCCTACATTTAATTATGTGAGCAACACTAAATTACTGCATTATTTTGTGCAAAGTTGTTCTTGTACTGAAGCCGACCTGCAGGCTTGAGGCATTGCCTCTGTGCTGGTAGCCAATGGTAGTGATGCCACTGCAGCTGTTTGTAAAATGCGGGGTGTAAACGCAGCAGTGTTGCAGCGTGGGTCTGCACACAGCTTCATTCAGGTCCCTGGAATGTGTTGTGATGATCCAGTGCAGCCCTGCAGCTCTTCAAAAATAAAACAAAGCCCTCAGCTCTCTCCTACTGCAGTAAATGAGGGTTTTCCATATAGGTTTCAGTCATGATTTGCAGTCAGATGTTTTTTTGTACTCTGAACTTCTCACCTGGAATTGCAAATGAAGAGAGCTGTAGTGTTAAATTTATCTTTAGTGCTTATTTTTTGGCATGGCTCAAAACAAACTGTGTGAATGTCAGAAAACACATTTGATTGCTTTCATCTTTTGTTTGCTCCTCTGTACTGTTTTGAACATCACAAGTTGCCTTAATTATGACAGTGTTTAAATACTGGGAAACCAGAATTTGAATGTAGTATTTTAAAATCCTGGTTCTAAAGGAGAGAACGGCACTTATTTTTATTTAAGACTGCAGTCTATTCTTCCTTAAATTGCAACATTGTTGAAAACAATGCCCTGCAAGAGGAATTTTAATGTGACAGCCTCAATAGTATGTAGTTGTTTCTTTAGCTGTTGTTTGACAGTTTCATCTGAGGGCTACAATTACAATTTGCTAAGAAAATATCTTTTGAATAAGAAAATATAAAATAAGATTACTGAAAGTGCAGTGATTTCTATGTCCAACTCTGCTCAAACGGATTGTTTTGTTACCAGCAACTAGTTTGCCTCAGCAAAAGAGAATTGTTATTACGACAGTAAAGCTAAAATACAATAGCCTGTTTGCTGCCCAAAATTTCAGTTCAGTGAAGCACTTTGCGAAGCAAATAAATGCAAGAGCAAATCTAAATTATATAACATAAAACTTTCTTGAGGTAACAGATTAGAATTTTAAAGTCTAAATGCAAAACCCAGAAGTCTCTACTTAAGCAATTTGTCCACAGGCAGGATTTTCCTCCACCTCCTCTTAGGTTTCCTGCAGCTCGGGAGGTTTCAGTGTTTCCCATTAAGTCCTGGGTTTTCATTTTCCTGAGTAACTCATAAGGTGCAGAAAACTCAGGTAGAACTGTCTTTAACCATGTGTGTGAGACCGTATTTCAGTGCAATTTATTTGTCTACAGACACAAATTGTAATTGCCCTCAGGATGAAATGCACTGCTAGCATGCAGATAGCGAGTGATTTCTCATGTATCTCCTCACTCATTTTCATCGTTGTGAAAATCCAGTGGATATTGTAACCCTTTTTAAAGAGCCTGGCATGCCCAGTTAGAGCACATATAGTGTAAGGCTAATCCCTGTGCTCTTCAGCTGCACAGTCTGCAGTTACAAACTTTAACTTCCCACTGGGATTCGGGCTGACTGCCTCTTAAAGGAAATGAATGCTTCTCCACCTTTTCCATGACTGGTAAGTCCGTAGGTGTTGTGATTAGAGTATCAGTGTTAAACAGAACAGTACTTGGGACTGCAGGACAGTGCAGGTACCAGAGTAGATGGTCCCCTGTGACACACATGTGTGCAGGACATTCAGTATAATACTAGCATCCCTGTTCCAAAATGTTCCTGTCCTACCTTTTCCTATATCGGTGCTCGGAGCAGAGTTTCACATTGCAGTTTACAAGATATAGGTTTGCACACACAACCTCAGGTTTACAGTTTCACCCGGTGTACTTGAAAGGAAAAAAAAGTGCATAGAAAACAAGTGCCCAGGATTTCAACATGTATTTGTTGGAGGAAAATTTTGCAGGTTGTTTTTTTTCACTGCCTGTGGAGATGAAAGCAATAAAATGAGGGAATACCAACATCTATTTATCGTCTCAGGGGAGATTACTTCAGTGGAATGTGTCAATCCTAATGTCAAACAGTGTTTACTTGATTTTGTCTATTACTAAAGAGACTTCATGTTTGCATCAAGGGGTCAGTTTTGCAAGGTGCTTCTCTTTGCAGACCCAGCAAAGCCTTCACACACATCTCCAGCTTCAGATATCTAAGCAGATTCCTGGGGACTTCAGTGGAAGGATTTTTTCCTTCACCCATCTATGCAAAGCTTTGCTGAACTCATCCCAGAGTGCTGAGTGCCTTGCAGACCCAAGCATCCCATTCTTCTTTATAGAACCCAAGCTCTGGGCTTGAGTCAAGCCGGACCCAGCAGATAATGCCACAAAAGGTCACCAGAAAAAAATTCTGGTAATATGGTGCTCCTCCATGTATACCCAGTGGTGAATTTCTCCAGTGGATGGGGTGATGTGTAACCACATATCTTGGATTAGAGTCAAGCCCTCCATGTCAGGGCTCACAAGCTGCTAGTATTATATGTTTCACGGTGCAGTCATAGTATGTTACAGCTGAAATTCACCCTGTGTGCAAAGCAGGACAAAATCCTGTGCACCACTCAAGTTCCCTCCCAGCCCTGCTGTCAGCGTTTGAGGGCTGCACCAGCAAACTGTCCATGCATTTTAGGTCAGGATCCAATTAAAAGTTTGAGCAGGACAGGAGTGATGCACCAGAATGTTGTTCTGGTCTTTTGCAACAGGGTTGGTTTCACTCAGTATCAAATTTAGCCCTTGGCGAATCAATTGGTGAATGATTTGAAGTGTATTTATGGGTTGTGTGGGGTGTTTTTCCCCCTTGTCTGTATTCAAAGCTACCTTAATTCTTTAGTGTTGATGGCCAAAGTGTCATTCCTTATGCTTATATATTGCCATTAACTTGTGGCTACCCAAGAACACATCAAAAATGCTTGTGCTTTTTTTCACCTATTTCTTTTTTTTTTTTTTTTTAATTTCCTCTTTATTTTCCCCCACCCCTTTCTTTTTCCTCTCATTTTTAAAGGGGTGAGTTAGTTATCGGTGTAAAGATATTTAAAAGTGCAAATGTGAGGTAAGGATAATGATTGTTAAGAGGATGTGGGTGGTATGTCTGATGAGAGGGGGGTGGGCTGTAAGGCAAAGGGGAAAATGCCGTGAACGCATCGTGTTGATGATTTCTGCCTGTGGAGGAAGAATTAAGAAAAAGAAGATGTATAACTGGAGAGAAATTGACTTTTTGAGCTGCTGTCAAGGTACACAACACTGTGGCAAGTGCGTAGCTAAAACCTGAAGTGATCCCACTGCAGGATGCCGTGGGCCTGGGATTGAAGGACGGCGGAGTCACTCTGGGAACTGCACAGCAGGAACACTTCAGTGCATCACAGCCACGTGAGAACAGACTGTCTGAAACTGCCAAGTACCAAAGTTTGTAACTGAATGAGTTGGCATTTGTATTATGTTGGGTTTTGTTTTGTTTTTTTTTCTTGAATATTATGATAAATGAAATGTATTTTTCAGTAAAAGACACACTGCAAGTAAGCCTGCAGTCCTGCTTGGTTGTATATTTGCAAAGTTACCTTGGCTGTTGTGCAGAACAAGTGAAAACAGAGGCATTGCTTGGTTCAACATGCAAACAGCAACAGAAGAAAGGATTTCACCACAGAGCAGATCAAAAACCCCACACTAAGAGTCTCCCTGAGTTTGTCCCAGTATTGAAAGTCTCCTTCTGACCTGATCTCTATTCTTTCCTCTTAGGACAAAGAGAAGTTGACATTGCTTTTTTTTTTTTTTTTTCCCAAGTATAACTTAAATGAAGAAAGAACTCCCCAGTTTCAGTGAACTAACTTTGAGTGGTGCATGGGTCTGGGTATCCAAAGAACTGCATCTTTGTCTGTTGTAAGATGTTCAGAGAGAGCAATTGGTGGGGTGAATAACTTTTTTCTGCTCACTCTCTATGTTATTTTCATTGCTTAATATTGCAATGCAAGCGAAGATAAGATGACTTTATTAGTGGATAGCAGTATTGCTTGAGTTATTACTAGGGAAAACTTCTGCTGCTTTAGTGTGTTCCTTCTACCTTCATGGAGACTGTTTCTGTTGTTAAGTCCAAGTGTTTAAAAAAAGCATGAGTCAAACACAAAAAAATCCCAAAATAGACTTGAAAACTAAATTATTACTTTTGCAGTTTAAAAGAACACTTTTGCTTCTCAGTTTTCAGTAGGTAAGGGGTACATTATAATGATCTCCCTTTTAATCATGTGCCCGAGATACTTAAAGGAAAACTGATTCCCACCTCATTATTTATCTACAAGTAACACAATATGTAGACATCTGCTGTGAATTTGCCTTATCATTCCGAGACACGGCTACATGATCTTCCCACCTTGCTGGAAGCACAAGTTCACAGGTAAAACAGTGGTTGGTGTTGGTCACTTTCTCCCTCACTTTCCAGATTCGTTGGAATTTGTACCTTAGCACTGCACCCACAATAGATGTCACCGGAGGCTTCACTGCTAATGTCGAGGCAGTGATTCCCATACAGACACACACGTGGCAGCCCCAAAAGACTTAAGATTGGAGTGAGAACAGATGTTGAAGGGAAGAATGGGAAGGGGGGGAGGGGAATGAACTGGGAAGAGAGCAGCCTCACAGGCTGAGCTGAACAGGAGCAAGCCGGGTAACCACAGCAGATAAAGGATGACCAAAACAGACACAAATTAACAGTGGGTGTGTAGAGCAAAGAGAAAGGCCTTGGATCGCTTTGTTCAAATTAGAGAAGTCTGAAATTGCAAAGGGATCTGGGGTTGTGAACCAGAAAATTTGGGAACTCTCCTTTACTTTTCTTGAAGGAGAGCTCCCGGAGCCTGATTTCAGTGGAGCTCTGTAACAAGATCTTCACAGCACTGCTGGTTTCTCACAATAGATGGAAAATTTAAGCTGAAACCTCTACAAAGAGAGGTCAAAAGTAAAAAAGCTGAGAGACATGAACTTTAACCTTACCCTAAGAGGCCCACTCTTGCAACCAGTGTTTGTCCAGCCACAAAGTGCCTCACACCACATCCACTGAAATTAAAGTATGAGGATTTCTTACAATACCTTAAATAAACTGAAAGGTGGAATACGTCTGGGATTTTCAAGGACTGTTGGAGAAAATCTTATAAGTTTCTGCATAGTCTTTAAAATATCACTTAGGTAGGAATGACGAGACTAAAAAGGTAAAAGTGCAACTCTATTGTCAAAAGGAGTGGGAAAAAAGTAAAATTAGAAGCAGCTAGTTCCTTGATATCAGATCTAAACAAGCTATCCAAATATAAAACATAACAGTAAAAAAAATTTTATTTAAAAAAAAATAAGCATCTATTTTAGAATTGCTGTCCCCTTGGTTTGTTGATATTGAGAACACGTAATCTGCTTGCCAAATTGTATCCCTATATATATGAATATTTTTTAAAGAGTATATGAGAAATACTCTTTAAAAATCAGCACTCCTGGGAACCTGAAGGGGAAAGTTTCCAAGTCTCTTTTGCAAGTGGGTTGCTTTTTGGATATAGCCAGATTATCATTGCACTGTTTCTTCTGCGGCTTCCAATTAGAAAGGACCAAGCAATTTATTTGCTTCTTTAAACTTCATGTATGAATTATTAATTGCTACCATTGCTGATTACTTAAAAATACATGCAATACCATTATTAACTACATATGTTACACCTTTGAGATTAACCCCCACTGATAAACACTTAGAGCATTTGCTTTGTTTGTAACCCTAAGTGTGTTTTCCCTTCAAATGCAGGCTCGAGCAATGTATTAATTTCACCTTATTTTTAGAAGTTTGTTACTTTTGTTGTTTCCGTAGCCATGGAGCCCAAGTCAGGAAGCCATGGCCTTCCACTACCCAGCTGTTGGACTAAACCTCTCCTGGAATCCCCATTATGTCCAGCTGTTGGGGTCAGATAGCTTGAGAAGCATCTGCTGCCATGCCAGGGGGTATCAGCGAAGACACGCATCACTTCTGAAGGAGCAGTGTGGGTCTCAGAGGCTCTGTTCAAGTGTCAAAGTAGCGGGAGGTCCACAATTTCCCTCTACAGGCTGGTTCTTCAATTTGATAAAATTGAGAAGGGGTAAGCCTTGCAGTGGGATTGCTGATATCAAAGATCCCACAGATATAAATTGCAGTATCTAGAACCTTTTTTTCCTGATTTTGGGTTGTAAATTGATAGGCAAGCCTGGCAGAATGGGGCTGAGGTGTCATCTGTTGATATTTCAACTCCTTCCAGGTAAAATAGTGATGGCAGCTATTTCATTGTCCACTTTCTATATTTAGGGTGTTGGGTCACTGCAGGAGGAGACTGCCTCTTTCTAAGTGTGTGAGTACTTAGCTCTGCTTTTATTTTTGTTTTATGTGACACAAAGAGCAAGTAGTAATAACAAATGCAGAAGCTTGTCTTCAGTTTGTTCCTGAAACAGTAGTGGAGGTATCAAAGAGTGTCCGCAACACAGAGGGTGCAGACTTTGAGAGTGGATGCTGAGGTCAGTACTGACGCTGAAGAGGAGTGCCTGGCTCTTACCTCTCCTCTGGGCAGACAGTTTGGGCAGGCACCTCCAGCCCATGGCGCATCCAGCTGGAGGTCTCCTGATTAGAGAGGGAGCCCAGGACAAGTGAGTGTCCAACTGAAGTTATTGCTTCATATTGTGAAGGTGAGTAAAATGGTTCCTCTTACCCTGGTCAACACCATTCCTTCCCCAGTGACAGGCTTTCCCTACCCAGAAAGTAGTAGACAGTAAGACTGGAAACCATTTCTTCACACTGTATTTTACCCGTTTTATTTATGCTTTGACTAGAAATGTGCCAGCATTTTCAGGAAAGACAACAAGCAGACTATTTCATTCCACTGACAGTTTGATTTTTGCAGATTTCTGCACTCTTTGTTTTTTACAACACAAGAGAATTTGGATTTTTTTCTTAATCTTGTAATAAATTTTTTTTCATGACAATCTATGAATTTTTCCTGCCTGCTTTTGAGTTTGTTGGTTTTTTTTTTTTTTTTTGAAAAAACAATTGTTCTTGGTTTTTTATTTTAGTTTTTTTGTGACCAGCACTTGCCCAACTTGTACTATAAAAATTAAATCAGATGGATCAGAGATCAGCTGAGTTGGGATGGGGTATATTATTTTTTTATCTGCAATGCTGATGTAAATGTAAACCTTTTTTCACAGATCCTATGAAGACACTGCTTGAAGTGTATAAGTAATTTTAATCAGAGGACTTGTTTGAGTAGTGATTATATTTTTGCATTGAAATACAAGCCTAACTTACCTAGAAGAAAATGTTCTGGCTCTGCACAGGTTTTGCTAGACTGTGCATCCAAATTTTATTTCTTTCAAGACCCTTTCCTTCATCCTAGTTCAGAATTGCCTTAGTGGGTGCTCAGTTTCTGAAATGCACCTGCCTTGATTACACACAGGGACACAGATTTTTAGGAGGCAACCTTGACAAGCAACCAGTGTTGGCTTAACTCTGCTCCTGCTTCTGGTAGCTACAGAAATTATACCGTTCATTTCAAGGAGGACAGAACTAAGGCAACTGTAAGTCCTTCTGGAAACATTACCCCACACTGTTAATCAACTGTATTTAACTACAGTAGTTAATAAAAAGACTCCAAAAGATAAATAATAATAATAAACATCGAGTTCTGACTGCTTAAAAAACCCCTGCAAAATCCCTTAAAATCATGTAAAATAAAACCTGCTTTTTTTGTAAACAGGCAATACTGAATAAGCAGGAATTCATGGTCCTATCTGGATGTTAATTGTACTTGAATATTTGAATGGGGATTGGTCATAGGCCTAAAACACCTAAACACTTTAAAATACATTTATAAATAATCATTCTTTATACATCATAATTGTTCTTCCTTCATGTCAAAAACACAGATTTCTGTATTCCCCAAGAAAGAAAAATGAAGGATTACTTTTTGCTTTTGGCACAAAAAAGTAAAAATTGAAGAACAAGCACCACCCTTAAGGGAGTGCATGGAATGGTACCAAATTGGTCTTTATTTGCCTTAGGGGTTTATTTTACAAAAGTTTTAAATATAGATTCATATGTAAACACTGTGCACGCACTGAGAGTTTGATCCTGGCCTGTTGAAATCAATGGCAAATTTCCCATTAACTGCAGCAGTGCAAGGTCAAGCTCCACGTTGGTAAGGTATGTGCAGGCCTAAGTCATTGAGGGATTCGGGAAAGCAGGAGCTCAGGTCCTGCTTTCAAAACCAGCTGCCAGCAGAGTCAGACTTTGCGCCGAACACCTTCTTGCACATGTTGGAGTTTTCCTGGTGGAGAGGGTATTCATTCCCTGCCAGCGTGGCTACCTTCCCTCTCCTGGCAGTGTAGCGCCTGCCAGAGGGCAGGCTCTCATACTTGGTCATGTGAGTCCTGCAAAGACACAGCACCGGGCTCTTGCATTAGCAGGTTTTTGCAGAGCTTGCACCCTGTTACAAACACCTTGCACACAGGCAAGATGGGACTTCCACCATGTGCAGATATAATCAGCATGTGTTTTAGTAGCTGCAGAATAGCAGATACTGTTTTCTTACGATTTCCTGAAGATCCTCAAGTTCTTTGATTTCTCTCAGGTTTTCACCATCTTTTGGATGAGAAAAACCTGAATGGAAACCTGAATGGAAACCTGAATGGCACAGGCTCTGCAAATGTTATCTTCCTTAGGTCTTAGCAAATAGGGATTAGGAGAGAGTAGTAAACCCAGTAAATCCAATTCAGTTACTATTCTTTGGCTACCAAAAAGCATATTTTTATCCTTATTGCACAACTGTTTAGTTTTCAGGAAAACTGGTGCCTTACTAAAATATGGTAGAACCCAATCATTGCAAGAGCTTAACAGACCAAGTACTTTTGTTGACACTAGTAAACAGCAGATGATGAAGAAAACTTTCCACTTCAGCTCATTTATGGCTTTGCACTTCTTCTCTCAACAGTGTAATAGAGATCTACTGCTGGCAAAGCCTGAGGTCACCATCACAACTGATTATACACGAGGAGACTGGTGTCCTGCCACTTGAGCTAGCTCACTTGCAAAGCCAAATTAAAAAATTGGACTGAAGTGCACATTCAGAGCTGATCAGTTGTGATCTTCAGAAAGGTTCTTTCTGAATCTTAGGGGTGAGGGACAGCGAAGAATGGGTTAGCAGAGAGGTCAGTGTCTGTAACAGCCTGCGCAGCACCTGATTGTGCTGGGCTGGAATTCGGCCTCAGTGGTTAAACTCTTGCGGTTGTGAAAACCAGAAGTTGCAGCAGCTGGCTGTAAGGACACCTCAGAAAGTCTGCTGTTAGTTCTTACCTGAATGGAGTCTCCACTCTGTCCATCTGCATACAGACCAAAAATGGGTACTGTGAAAACTGCACCGTGGAGATGAAGTCTAAAGCTGTTTCTGCTTCCAAAGTGGTTTCCATACCAGTTTTCATAAAGAAAGAATCCACCTCAGCGTTACCAGCTACAAACATGGCTACCCTACAAAAAAATTCATGCATTACAATTATTTCAAAACACATTAAAAAAGAGGAAATTGAATTACAAACAGTCCTACCATACACACATAAAAACTGCCCTCAGAGGAGCCTGTTCTTCACATAAAAGTGTGTGAATTCAGATGAGACCACTGGGAACTGGTATTATCCAGGTGGAAAGGAAAAGAGAAGTACAAACATTCTCCCATGCACATAACTATTTAATTTAATTTATTTAATTACTTGATTCTAACTCATCTGCAAGGTCTTTTATATTTAAATTCTTCTCATTGGGACTACCAAGGCTCAGGAACCTAAGCTCTCTACAGCTACAGCATGTGCTGGGAGTATCTCACCGGTTCTTGACGCTGGTTTTGGATTCCCGGTACCACAGGCTGAACTCCATCCCCCCAGAGATGTCGATGGCCAGTCCACCCAGGAACTCTGCACTGGCTGTTGGCCCAGACTGCAGCTGGATTTCCTGGAGCCATGGGAAAGCACAGGTTACTGACTGCAGACCTCAGAGGTTTCCTTGTTCCCTTCGGTACTGCACTCACACCACTTGTCCTTTTGCAGGAACGAAAAGGAATAGACAGATTTTCTGAAAGGACAGGCAAAATATCCTGATGCACCTCCCTCCCTCAAAAATGGGATGAAGCTACAGCAAGGCACCTTGCATCCTTTTCCTCTCCCCTGTGTGCCAGCTGGGGAGAGGGGAATTTCTGCACGGAGTGTCACTGCAGGGAATACTATGGCTCCAAGAGCTACCACACAAGCTGCACGGGGGCTGTGATGGCAGTCCAGCTCAATCAGATTGAACTCCTTGCTGGAAGCCCAGCACAGGTGCAGCGCAGTGTGACTGCAGCACCCCTGAGCAGCCCTGGACTGGCAGTAGGACGCTGCCACGTGTGTCGTGTGTAGTGGCTCCAAACCCACCATATGATAGGAATTACGTCTTCAGTGGCTGGATGGCCAAACCCATCAGCTAATGCACCTCAATCTGCATTTAATGCATTTTCTATCAAATATCAAATGTGCTCATGGCTTCATGAAACTTGTAAGGCTCATCTGGAAGCACATCCATAAAGTGCATTTCGGAAGTGTAATATAGCTCAGGGTCGTGGCAGTTCATGACTTTTAAGGTTTGACACACAGCCAAGATTTTAAGGTTCATCCATCTTGGTAATCTAGCTCTGTTTATATAGTTGTTCTGCTTCCCCAAGAACTAGTGGATTAATTCACCATTTTAAAAGAAACATTAATTTGGGAAAAGCTTATTTTGATCATGTGCCTCACATACAGGACACCTTCTCCCATCTCACAGATGGTTTTCTCCCTCCACCCAGGTTTCTGTGACTGTGGTATTCTCAGCATCTGTAATGTTGCAGGCCTTTATAGGACACTTGGGAATGTGAATTTCCTCCCCCTTTTTGATGTCCAGGCATCCTAGAAGTCTCTATTCTCTTCTTAGCTATTCAGTAGTCCACTGGCTCCAACTAATGCTGTCCTAATATCTAAGAACGAAGCAAGCAGAGAGTCAGTCTAGCTTCCTAATCCCTATAGCAAGGAGCAACATTGGGGAAGATTTTTGTTCAGAACATTAAAGTTATCTGGCTGTAATTGAAGACTTGGATAATTATGGTAGCTGTACATGGTTACTTCACCTATTAGGGTAAGTTAACTATCCTTAAAATTATTTCCTTGACAGAACCAGCTTGGCAGAGCCATCTTGGCAGTCAGTTACTGCTAAAGTGGGCTTGAGATTTAAAGAATGCAGTGGGCTGGCTGTGGCTTATAAATCCAGTGTGACCCCAGCAAGTGTGGTCATATGATGCTATGATTTCTCATTTTCACCCAAGTTAAAATCATGGATTGGAACTGTGGTCTTTCTGAAATCCAAGGGGGTTTTTATACTGACTGCAATGGGGCATAAAATACCTCCCTTGTTGGTCTGTTTAGGTGTGGAAAGAAAGCTTGTTTTACGTTATTTTACTTTGCTCTTAATTGGGACTGGATTGGTAGGTAGCCGTTAATGAGTGAGGAGGTAACAGTATACATGCTGGCAGAGATATGTACACACCACCAGAGGAGCAGATATTTTTAGATGCATTGTCAAATTGCACCCAAGAATATTAAAGTAGGCTAGGTTTGCAAAGGGTGCACGGTTCAAGGCTTAAATGCTACCTAGAATTAAATTGTATTTGTCACTGAAACCAGCAGAGAAGCTAAGGAGCACTTGTCTTGTGTTTTACTAGCTCATCTATTTCCTTATTTATAGCTCAGCCCTGTCCTTCGTCTCATGTGCAAATCCAACCCAGGCTGATGAGAGGTGTAAATCACAGGGACCCAGCCTCCTTGGGAGAAGTATTTTCCTTTCCCTTCCTATTTTAAGCTTTGTGTCTCATTTGCAGTGGAAAATGTGATCCAAAAGATCAGAATCGGTCATTTGTTACTGTTCAAAATGCTGAAGCGTGCAATGTTTCAATAAAAAAAATGTCTTTACTGCATTGTAATGCAACCTTACTGTAATGCAACGTAGAGATGGCTGCAACAGGCACTTCTCTGGGAACTGGCTACCTTCCACTGGGGTCTGGCTTTCAAGTGGCTTCTCTGACCTATTAATACAGTATTTAATTTCTCTGGGCTTCTGGCAGGTTGCCTAGGAGAACTATTAACACTGCTGAACTTTAATGCAGGTGACTTAGGAGTCTTGAAAACAGTTTTATGAAAGCTGTTTATTTTATAGCGGGAATATAACTTCTGGTTATTCTTAGCCCTCAAACAACACGTGGCCACGTGGAAGTGCCAAAACCATGTTGATGTGATGTTGAGACGGAGCATAGCTGTAAGACCATTCTTAGAAAGATGGGGTGTGCTTAAAAGGCAGCTCAGCCCGAAGCTGTGTTCAACGGTGCTTTAAACCTTTCCTGTCCTTGTGGGGTGTGGAGGTAAGACACTGCTGCCAAGGCTTCCAGAGAGTCAGTGACTGACTGAAAACACTACACCCCGATATTGTTAAAAATGGCACACAGTCCCAACCCTGGCTGCCCCAGACTTCTGAGAGGTTCTCCAAAGACAAGGAGCAGAGAATTTGCTGGCTGACAGAGTTCTGGGGGTGCCCAGCCAGCTGATTCAGCCAGAGTATGTCTGGAGCTTGGTGTATGCACAGCAGTTGGAAATATTTAGTTCTCTAAATGCTCCCTATGCTCAGGACTAGACATGATTATCTTTCTCACCTCTGCGGTCTGTTTGTTAAATAGGTCACGGTAAAGTTTTTGCCCATAATCTGCTTGTGAACTGTAAGGCACTGTAGGAATGAGCTTTAGTTAGCCAATTTGGGCACTACTTGGGAAGCCCTCTGGACTTAAAATACCATTAGAAGGAGCTGAGCTGGGTTCTGGATAGGGAAACTTGTCATGTGCAGAGGGTGTTTCTGTGTAATTTTGAGCAGAGTGGATTGTCTCATCATCTACTTTTGGCATTTTCTTTTGCCAAGAATTAAAAGGGAAGGAAAAGTAAAAAGTAAAGTTTGAGACTGCAGATGTTTCATGAGCTAAGCACAGCTGTTAAATCCACAGGTTCTAAGGAGATCTCTGCTTGGGAAGAGCAAAGATATCAAACCAAGTGCTGACCCTGCACTTTGAGAGATATGTCTAGATTCTTAGTCCTCCAATAACATATTGGAGTTATGTACCAGTTATATTCATATGTGAATCTATTTAAGCACAAAATTAGCATATCATTTGATATGACAGTTGCATAAAAACTGTGTAATCCTCATTTTAATTCCTTGTTTTGCCTAGAATTAAACAGTTGGAATTTGGACCTTTGGCATTGTTCTTTGAAGGATAATTATCTGGGAAAGTACCAGTGATTCATTCACCTGACAGTCATTGCATAGCTTGACACAAGGTCCCTGGACAGCTTGGGAAGAAGAAAACTTAGGTGGTCACATGGGACAATACTGTATTAGAAGAACCTATTGGGGGAGGTCATAGCGAGAGCAGTATGAGTTTTCAACAGGATACTCAGTTGGATTTGCTTTTATTCAGTGGCACTTTGTTTTCTAGAAGATCTGTTCTCACCTTTGTTCTAGGCTGTTTTTCATGTAGTTTCATTCTGGTTTTTAATACCCACAACTTTTCTATTGCTCCCCTAGTAAGGGTAGCCTGTGTAACACTAGTCAGGTTTATCAGCATTGAAAAGAAAGAAAATAAGGTGTCCTACAATAGCAGTGTCGGGGAGGAACCGTCTCTGCTTAAGAGACAAAAAGAAACAAACAGTGTGCTGTTAGTACCTGTAAGTAATCTGTGAGGAGGACAAGTCCTTTCACCACATTCATGGGATCTCCAGTTGCCGAGAGCATTTTGGACATTAAATCACCATACCCTTGGAAAAACGTTACTGGCCTGAGCTGGAAATCGAACAGAATGGCTGACATGCCAGCAAAGGAGTCCAGGTTTTCCTCGCCTTCATCAGGAGTTGCAGCTATTATGGACTCCAGACCCTGAGCTTCAATCACCACCTACAAAGAAACAGTCATACAGAACCAATGAAAAAATCCTGCCTGACTCAGACTATTAACAACCCTACATATTTTAGTATTGTATAGTATTAGTATAGTAGTAACACATGTCTAAGAGCCTAATTCTAGTTTATGTAGTTGTAGTTGAAAAGGTATGAGGTTAAGACTTATTGGAACCAGGCAGAAAATGAACCTAGAAAAATGGAAAATAAAATAATCTCATGCTATGTTTTTGCCCTTTAGGTGCAGAGCAGGATTTACCCAGAGGCAGATCATAATCCTGAGACTAGTTTTCTTTCAAAAACACATTTACCTTATTCATATGACTGTTTTTCATGGACAGCTGGGAGGAAAAGCCAGAGATGTTCCACTGCACAATTTTTGTCTTGCATAAATTTAGGAGATTTATAATACTGAAGGTTCTTGCCAATGTTAAGAAAAGTCTAAAACACAGACATTTAAATCTCTTTGATTTGTACATTTGATCTACTCCTTGAATTACCTGAACTAGGACCTGATTTTACAAACTCACAACACTTTTACTCATTACATCAGACAAACAGCATAGGCTTCACACAGAAACAGACCTTGATGTATGATGCAGAACAAAACACTTGTTGTTTTATTTATGGCAAACATATGCCACACTGTGGGGTTTTCCCCTGTTATTGGTTTTTCCCTTTTACTGCCTTGTTCTCTGCCCAGTGCAGCAAACCTTATGGTCTTAAGCATTAGCTGAATTGATTTGGAAGCTGTAAGGAAAGGACCACATACTGGCTTAGTTATTATGCACAGTGTGGCAGTTACCTGGATGGCATGAAGTTCAGTGCTTCTGTCAAAAACACGGATGTTCACATTACTTCTCCGTAAAATACCAGAGCCGGAGTAGAGGATGTCGAGGCTGTATGTGGATGACACATCAGGACCACCTTAATTAAAAAAGAAAGAAGGTACCTGTGACTAAACTAGTGGATGAATCAAATGTTTGGGAATACAAAGAGGGTTCAGAGGCAGTTTCATGGTTACATACGTGTAACATATCCAGTGTAGGCAGAGGAAGAGCCCATCTTGGAGAAGCGATCGTAGTTATGGGCGCGCATGTCCTTCAGAACTTGCCGAACTGTTTTGCTGTGGTATTTCAAAACAAACAAAACCACTGAGATACAAAAATGTTACAGTACCAAGTGTATTACTTTTCAGTAGAAAGATCAAATTTGAGAGAGGGTGAATTTCCCAGTAGAAGAGAGTCTTCAAAACCCTTACCTTTTCCCACTAAAAAACTGCCCTAACCCAGTCTCCTTTTCAATTTCAGGTACTCCCTGCAGTCATTGGAAGAAAGGCAAGCAAAGGTCTTGCTTGAAAATAAATGGTTTTGAGAAGAGGAGATACATTGATTATGTTCATTCTCATGCTGTGATGTTTAAAATTTTTCCACATCACTGGTTGTTAAAATATAAAAGCAAGGGACCCAGTGAGAGCATTAAGACCAACAGATGACATTTGTCACAGTAATGCAAGTCAGATGCCTAATTCTTTAATTCTTTTTTGTACCTGTGAAAATATGAATAGCTATTAAAAGACTTACATTGAAATTAAGAGATTTATTCTGAAATAAATATCATAAAAATAAGATATCCTTTTATACTCTCTTTAAGTTTTAGATTAGTTTTTTTTGTTTAGTTTCTTTTTCATAAGAACCTGTGTGTTCTTTGTAAGGAAGTAAGGAAGGGCTTTTTTTTTTTTATTTACACTGAACTTAATGTACCTTGAAGGCATTTCAAAGTGCAGGATATCTTGGATCATGGAGAGCATGTACTTGTTCATTTCCATAGGCAGTTCCCCAATGGAGAGCAGGATGTTTTTCACTTCCATGTAGGATGGGTTACTGTTTAAGATGATGGCAGCTGCCGTGGTTCGCACTGTCTTCTCATGGACTTTGCGAGTCTGGTGGTATATCCTGTTCATTGTTTCCTTCACCTGGTCAGGAAACACATTATTCACTCAATGCTCATGCAGATGATTGGGCAAAATACAGGTTGGAATCTCATTTATAATATCAGCTTAAATTAGCTTAAGTTAGCTCCATAGCTAAGGCTAATACATAAGGATATATTTTCAGCACCATGTTTTTCATGGTCCTTTTGGAATGTTGAGACATGTATAGCTCAGTGACCGCAAGGACAAGTGGGACATCTGTTATGCTCTCTCAGCCACAGACCAAATACAGCCTTACACACTGTTTTTCAAAGCGGGGCTGTAAATAAGGAGCAGCACTAAGAACAAATTAATGTGGCAGTGGCAAGAGAGACATTTTCTTGACTGTTAGCGAAATACATACTTTCAAAATCAAGAATCTTGTGATTTTAATTTTCTACATAGTGCCTTGTGGTGGCCTCGCGTCCCTGAGAAGATTGTGACACATCTTTGTTACAGGCAGTCCGTGGAAAGCCATGTAGCCCCTGACACTGACAGAATGGACTCCAGCATGCCCGTTGCAGAGCACCCTCACAGCCACAGTCCAGGTGGCCAGCAGTGGGTATGAAATGGAAAGCAGGATAATGCAGCCGAGGCAGGACCTCATGTCCCACATTTTCTATGTCTCTTCTTACTCTTGGAGGCTGCAGAGTAAGATGCAGCTATTTTACCCTTCTCTTACTTTGTGTATTCTCCCCATGTGAAAGCACAAGAAAGAACAGGGGTTGCACAGGTGCCCAAGTGCTCCCTCTTGCGAGGGGAGCACAGTTTTCCCTGCAGACTGCATGGCACCTTTGATGGCTCTGCGTGACCCTGGAGCCAAGAGCTGACTAGCATGTGTCCACCAGTCCATTCCTTCCCTTCAGCATGTTGAGTGCACTACACAGTTTGGTGCCATCAGCAAACTTACTGAGATTGTACTCAACCTCACTGTTCATGTTGCTGATGACAAGAAATGAACCCTGTTAATTTATCGTTTATGTATAATACAGTCTCCCGCACTTCTTTTCTAGGGCAGTATTTTTTCTTACCTCTTTGGTGAGAAAAGAAGGATCATATCTCTGCAAGGCAGTGGCAGCAAGGCTGCTGATGGGCCCTTCTCCTGACTCAGCGTACTTCAGAAGCACTGGAATTGCTTCGGGAAGGAGCGCGTTCTTCAGTGCCAGCAGGTACATCTGCACATTGTCACCTTTGTTGGCCTTCTCCAGTCTATTTAGAATCAACCTTTTGGCTTCCACAACAGCCTAAGAAAATCAACAGCACATTAAATGGTGATGATAAACCTCCCTTTTTCCTCTTGCAGGAGTATAAGGGGCAGAGGTTTTTGTTTTTGTTGCACAGGGTTAGCAAAGGTGTCATTCGTGAGCTGTATGTTGATGATTTCCTTCAAGCATAGCCAAAGTGACCGCAGCCACAAGTGACACTTGATCCATAGTTTTATCACTTGCCAGCTGTTTCTGCCCTGATTCAGGGACTTCACAGGTGTTCCTTGTGGGGCCAACATGACCCCACAAAAAAAGGCAAGGGAAGTGTTCTTCAGCGCCTCATAATATTATAAAAGTGCTCGGCAATTAACAAGGGAAATTAAAAGGGCCCATTCAGGTGCTCTGGATCTTTTCAGCAGTGTGCTGCAGTGCTGAAAAACACAGATGCAGCAGCCTTGTCTGATCATTCTCATCCTCTAACACTAGCATCTACTCAGTTCATGCTCAGAGTAAAAGTCTTCCTTCCGGGTTTTTCTTTGAATGTCTGGGGCACAGTTGAGTACTTGAACCAATGAATTTCTTCACAGAGGTGAAATAACCTAAGGTGACTGCAAATAATAAACAGATCCTGAGATTGCCAGTGTTTCTCTAAGGACATGCAAAGCTTTTGGACAAGGGAGCACAAGTACTGCTTCTGCTGACAGATCCAGCAGTGAGAAAAAAATCTGTCAGACAAGGGGAAACTGGAAGAAATCCACAGAAATGGGAAGAGACAAGATTAAAGTCTAAATCTGACAAAGTAGATGTCATTATTTAAAAAAAAATTCAATCCTCCATCAAATACAGGAGTTTATGGGCTTATTTCAAGTGGAAAAATCTTCTTCCCATGTCTGTCATGCTCTCCCAGTAACGTCAGCAGGGATCAGTCACGTGTGCTGCAGACCAGAATTTGGGCAGCAGTGACCGTCAGATACTCACTGGAAGCTTGCAGCCTCCCCTGTCACACAGCTTTCTGATGAGCGCTCCCATGACAATGACAAGGGTTTCTCTGATTTCTTCATTAGCGACATCCCCCTTGAACTTCTCCTGTCAAGCAAAAGCAAAGCTGTTCAGCGTCTCAGTGTAAATATCATGAGCCACACTCTATAGCGGGTTCAACAAGCTCCCTCATTTTCTGTGAACATTACTGCAATGCAAGGGCAGTGATTACCACAACAGCCTGGGGTCAGGCTAAGCACAGCACAGCTCTATCATTGCATATATATCACATATAGTAACTCACTGCCATTTTCACCCTGAGTTACATACAGTCTCAAGTAGATTCATTTGGGGAAAAAAAAAAAAAGGATTTACAGTTCTGGTTACAGAACTTTCATAAAGCAACAATCAATCCTCAAATTATTTTCCTAACATTCAGTATTATGTTTCTTTTCCAAGTAGATTTTGATAACACTTTACAAAGTAAATAGACTTTCAGTCTGGACCTAGGAATGTTTATTGTTTGCAGGCTCTATGTTAATGGTACACTTATAAGAAACCCTCAAAGGCATACAGAAAGGAAAATTAGAAACAGCAACAGTTGTTTCTTCTTCCCCTCCCCTTTGACTGGGACGAGGCATAAGAGTATTAGCTCTGTTTTATTTGTTTTGTCCTTTGACTTACAGTTAAAGATTTCAGGAGTGTTTCACTGGGGTGAGAAGCAAATCCACAGGCATACAGGAATCGCTCCTGCAGGATAGAAGCGCTTGCATCCTTGAAGTCAAGAAACTCCAGCATGGCCTCCAGTGATTCTGGTGTCTGAGCCGAGGTTACAGCATCCACTACCTGTGGACTACAAAGAAGTGGAAATTAAATGAACATATCATTGCAATGAACCAGACAATACTGAAAGGACTTTGCTACATATTGAAAGAAAGAAGCTAATGTGCTGAAAGATCTCTTCACTGCAAGTGAGAGAATCTTTTAGTCTTGTTGGAAAAAGTGCCCCTGAACTCTTTCACCTCAAAATGGTACATGAACTCACATCCATGGATAATATTCGAATTTATGCAAATAGAGGACCAAAAAAAGTATTAAAAAACTATCACAAGTGTATTAAAGTTTACAGGACAAGGTTGTAAATGTAAAAAAGTGTTTTAGTACTGCATACACAATGTGACATAGAGAAAAGGCTTCTATGCTACCTGAGTGACTCTCAGGTTTATCTCTATTGCTAACAATTTGTTGGAAAGATCCTGACCCTATGACTCAGAAATGCTTTTCAACTCTCAAGTCTCAGTGTGTATGCTGTTCACAACCAAACTCTACTGCTAGGACAATTCCCGGGCATTGACCTTCCCCTTCTTTGCTGTATTTCCAATTGAAGGAAACAAATGGGAAGTCAAGAGCAAGTTATAGGGTGTTTCAGAACAAGGATTTGGTTTGAGAACCTTTGGCTAAACTACAAAGCATATTGGCCTTGCACTGTAGATACAACCCTGGTGGCTGAAGGGTGTGCTGTAAATTTATTATATTACAAGAACAAACATAACTTTAAAAAAAAAATCCTTTTCCTGTCGACAGTAGTGAACACTGGGTTTGCATTGCTAGGACATCGCCAGTAGAACTCAATCTCTTTGCATGCAATTTGCCCTTCTGCATTTTTCAGTAACTTAAACCTTTTAAAAGCTTGTTCATGGTAACTTACAGAAGTTCTTTATTTTCACTTCTAATAATTTTCAGTATCTCCTCTTTTGTAGCTTTTCTGATGTTCTGAATGAAGGACAAGAAGCTTTTTGCTGCTTCAGCTTTGGAAAGTTTGTCAGGGTGCATATGTTCTCTGATGCTCTGCCAGTGTTCAGAAAGCTGCAAAACAATTCATATTATGTCAAATCTCTCAGACTGGGGTTTCAGTTCTCAAAATCAGACTTACTAAATGCAGATATGTAGGCCAACTGTTGCTCAAATGAGCTGAAATCGAATAGATTGATGATCCTTTAGCTAAATATTACTTAATTTATTATATCCCAGCACAAATATCTTTGAAACCTTTCTACAGCTGTCTCTCTTCCAACGCTTTAGTATTTTTCTGATATTGTACATAACCGTAAATGCAATCTCTTTTGGAGCAATACAAGAGTATTTACACTATAATTGGAAGAAAGTGAATTCTCTTCTCTTGCAAATTTACTGTGCTTTCTGGTGAATATGGTGTTCACCTTAAGTTCCCATTTTTCCCTAAGTAGGTCAGTTTTTTTAAAGAGGGAGATGCACAATCCCCAATTCAAAAATTAATCATATTTTCTGAGAAAATTATATTCGTGGGTTAGTATAGAACAGGATTAAATGTCCAAAAAGTTATTCCCACTTTTTTATTCATAAACTTGCATACAAAGGGATTTGTAGCTATTGTACAAAATGATAGGTAAGATGGTATTAGAACAGGTAATTAATTGGTGGTTGCTGTGTTCATTCCCACACTACATTTTTTACCTGAATGAGCGAACATTGTAGCCAAGCACCCATATCTGTCCTTCCAGATACACTCCCATAAGAAACTGGTGCTGGTATTTTGACCTTTCCTCTCTCCCTTGCCTTTGCCTCTGTTATCTCAAATTATCGAGAACATTCCTTGGTGAAAACTCAGCTGTTCTTTGCAGCAGTCTTTACTGCAGTTTTCCCAAGTGGGAATAACAGTAGCACCCATTTGACCTTTACTAAAATACTTCCCCTCTGTGGATTTTGTGTTGGGCAATAGCACTTGAACCTGCCGGCAATTAGAAGTATCATTCATCAGTACAGAGTGCAACTTCTATCGACTGTAACAAACAATAATTAGGCAACAATGATTGAGACATAGGATATTTCCTGAGGATTAATGACCACCTGGGAGGAGCTCATGTTCTGAGGCACAGATAGGTCTTTTAACCTCAACTGATGATTAATGCTTAGCACCAAGGTCAGTGTTGCTATTATAAACTGAAATTGGATAAAGATATGGGGCACTTTTTATTCCCCCTGTTGAAGTTGCACCATAGTCCAGCAAAAAAATCTCTAACCTCATTACTCCTGTATTTTCTCCCGTGCAGAGCCCAGCTGTGTGGGCTGCTCTTAGTCAGTTTAGCCCATACCCCAGAGACAAGCAAGGTGGGAGATGCAAGCTGGAGCCATCTCAAGCAAAAGAGAGTGAAGACCAAGACTTTCTCTTTGGAGGGTGCTCAAACTGTTCAATGGCTACAAGGAGCAGCTGCCATCTCCTGCAGTGACCTCGACACTAAAAACACCTTTCACAATTGTCTTTTATGAGGGCCCTCATTCTCCTGATGTGAATGTCAGGCAGTTTGGGTTTAATAACTCAAATACTCAGGCACAAGATGCACACACTTCTACCTGGCAACTCAGCATGGACACAGATCTCTCTTTCTCTGACAGAGAGATCAGAACAGAGGTCTTGTGGCCACTGTAGGAAAACTCCAGACAAACCAAGAGGTTCTAAATGGAGCAGGAGTTGGTTTTGAATGTCAGTGCCTGACAGCTGTTTACCAACATACAAAGGGTGGCTGCACAAGACAGAACAAACCCACCTCACTCTCAGAAGGGGGGCAAGAATCCATTCCCACAGGAACCATAAGCATAAAGAGTATAAGATGCATGAGCGCTTCTGAAAAGAGCATACTTTATGCTATCTAAACACAGAAATCTAGGCCTGACTTTAAGTGCAAACATTTGCCATCGCCTCAGAGAAGCTAGTGCTGCCAGCTGGGAAATGAAGATAGTAATGGTTACTTTACCAAATTCAGAAAGACAGAGATAAGACCTGTCACAATTTAAAAGGGGCTTTGAGAATGTAAAACTCTAAGGCATAGCATGTCAGCAGGGCATTAATGTATACTATGATATATAAGTACCATATGCTATGTTGCTGCTTTGGATACAGTGTTCTGTTTATAGAGCCCATCTTTTCATAGCAGTTACTGAAAAATACAGTGAGAAAGCAGAACTTCATTCTCCTCGTGCCATTAGGTTTATACTGACATAGCTCCCCCAGGCAGTGCTCTGGAATTATACCCTGTGTTTGTTACCTCAGTCTGGAAATTGTAACTGTTTTGACAAACTCAGTTCCAAGTGACATACTGATCAGCATAAACCCCAATGCGCAGAGGCAGAGAAAAAACATTTGTCCCTACTCTGTTTAGGATGTCTTTATGTTCCCTGCTCAGAACTGCTCCAGCACACATGAAGCATCATTTCTATATTCCCCAAACATGTGGTTTTGGTCTTCTCTGTGGCTCAACAAGCACTAGACAAGATAAATTACTACAGTGTAATGCTACTTCCAAATACCTAGCACAAGTTCCAATATAGGAACGTATTTGTGCTCATAAGGAGTATCTCTGGAGGACTGAAATGATATGTGCTGAATAGAAGCTGTATCAAACACAGATCTTTAAATTAATGTTCACATTCATTCCTCAATGGTAGTAGTATTAATATTGTTTGCTAATGGTCACGGTAGTAATTTATTTAGTTTATGATGAATATCATCAGTAAAACAAAAGATGATGCATTTACAGTGCCATGCTCTTAGCCTTCAGATGTCTTAAATATAAAAAAACAAGGCAATTTTTTTTTCAGGGAAGAACGAGAACATTACTGGACTTCCCAAGAATACTAAAGCTCCATTTTATACCTATAAAATATTTTAAACAAAAGACTTCCTCAGGGTCAAATAGTAAGAAGAGGTTAGATATAGTACCAACAAATGCTTAGCCTGCCTGAGGAATGGCTAACGAACTTCAATTTCCAGGAACAGTTCAGCTCCTCCATGACAGAATTGTTTACGAACACCAATCAACCACTTTAAAATAATCTTCCACCCCCTTACCCAGAGGAAATAAGCTCCTGCCAGCTCAAGGTTGGCAAAGGTGAGATAAAACAAAAGGGTGTCGTACTTTCTAGTGATCTGGAGAAATACTGCACTCAGTCTTTGAAAGAGAGAAAAAAGGTTGGTACTTGTAGTGGTAGATCTTAAGACACTCCTGTGGGGTGGGCACCATTGCAACACTTCCATACTCCCCACTCCAGAGTGTATTTTATATTGATATGCTGGACCTGTCCTTGCTCTGCTTGGACAGAAACTTCCTTTCACACTTGTCCTGCTCAGCTAAGCAACCTGATGTCCAATGAACCTCTATTTACTTACTGAAGGGCAGTTTTTGCATTCGGATTTCACTGGCTCTGCTTCCAGGGGCCGGGCAACATAATTGGGGTCCAAGGTCTTGATCACACTGGTGACTTGCTTTGCAGCGATCAGTCCCAGCCCAGCTTGTACCGACTTCAGTTCCAGCCTCTGCCTGTACATCCCCACAGTGAGGACACTGTTAGAGCTCAACCATCAGTGCAGACATGCAGAAATCACAGCAAGAAGAAACCAAAACAACCCTCCACAGATGAAAAAATATAGAATACAGACTTACTGAAGTCTTATTTTAAAATATTCAATACATGGCAAATCTATGGGTTTTTTAAGGTAACTGAAATACCTGACACCAGCAAAATTACTGCTAGAGTTATGAGCAATAAAATACCTATATGAAAGACTTTCTAAAGCATAGATTTATAGCACTTGATAAACAGCCTTCAGTAATCACATGCATTCTGAAATGTTTCATGTATTTGTTCTTAAAAGATCTGGAAAGTGAGATTTTTGAATGTACTTTTTCTTTTAAATATCTAACATTACTGAGATGCCTGAATCATTTATCTTGTATGAGTATCTCCACACTTTCAGTGCTTTGGAGTCTGGAGTCTAACACAGATCTAGGTTTCACTGTTGTTTCCTTTCTATGCAGTAGATTTTATTTTCTGTACTTCCAAACTCTCACATACTAGAAATGGAAATCCATCAGAAATATTTCTTGAGAAATGAGAAGACACAACACCTATAGCACTAATGGGTAGATTAAAAGGTATTAGCAAATTCCTGCTGTTTTCAGTTAACTTTTAATGAATGCCATTATTTATTATTTAAGGTGTGGTAGAACCCTTAATCAAAATTGGATCTGGCATCTGGCACAGTTGGATATATATGTTGTATATGGATACAAAAGAGACCTAAATCCTTACCTGGAGAGTTTACAGCCTTAGATCTTGATTCTATAAGACCTACACATACAACCTGACTTGAGCCACTAGTCCTGCTACCATCAATGACAGTCCAATTGCCCAACTTACTTCGAAACTATTTTGGCAGCTGTTTTTCGTCGGTAATTCAGAACGAAAACAAAATTTTCTTCTGCCTTAATGGATTTAATGAAACTGTCTTCCAGCACATAAACTGTGGCAGATGTGGCTTTTGTACCAACATCCAAGATCTGAAAAATAATTAAAAAATAAAACAGAAAGTGGGCTATTTTATTGAAATAAACTACAAAATAGGAAAGGAGCTCGCAGTTCCAAATCAGGGCAAGACTTGTAATGAAGTAGAGCCATATGAGGGAGGTGCATATAGGCTGGCATCTCAAGCTAAGCCTATAAACCAGGTTTTCAAGAATTGCCTCTGCAGTAAGAAGCCACTCACTTCTACACCATGTGCTTCAAATTCAGTATGTACCAGGGTAAAAGACAGTGGGAACAGGGCAGGAAGTTATGGAGCAGGCTGCAACTGAGCAACCCAGTACTACATTGAGTTTGAGATATGCTTTAAATAAGATGAGAATCTTTTCCAGAGAAATGTCTTGTAAATGAGATTGTCATGTTAACACTCAGATCAAACAAAGTGGCTGGCTTTGCTTTCTGTTTTGTAAACAAGATGATGTCTTTGTGGTAAGTGTGAAAATTGGGAACCCAGTCATGGCGTTAAGTGAGTTTATTAAGAGAGTATGTGCTGTCTTTATGCTTCTCCGAGCTGGGAAAGGTCTGTTTCTGATGCAGAGAATCCCAGTGCCTTCAGCATATGGCCAGCTTGCCCTCAGTACTGATTACTTAGAAAGACATTTACTAACAGTGGAGGACCATTAGTGCCATAGTAGGGCTTCAGTTACCTCTATGGCACATCTCCTGTATCACACCTGTGCATTAGGGAAGCCTTTGACCTTCCAGGCAAGCCTGACCAGGCTCCATTCAGGAGTCAGCATCTTGCCTGGCATTTACAGCAGGTGGGAAAAAGGTTACTGTTATCTGCATATACTGCAGATACTATGACTACATCTGCATCAGCTGAGTGGAAGTGGTTTACACTACAGGAGAATCCATTCCCTGTTCTCTCCATGGGAACTATGTATGACATTCAGGCTACTAAAACTACAAAATTTACATATAGAATTTGCTTTCTCTAATGCAAGCAGGACTTCTGAGAAGATGAGTAGTAACTCCTAAGAATATATTTTAAATAGGAAGAATAGGTTTTATTTTGTTAAAGAAATCATACCCGGTTGTGGCTGGTAAAGCCCTTCTTTTCTATTTCACAGGAATCCAGGTCTTTTATTTTAGTCACTTGATCTTGCCGCACGTGGTAAGTAGTGTTGCATTTCCCAGAAATGTCCACCTTGGAAAAGAGAGTTAGATTAGGACAATTTCTTGAATTTATCCTTGGGATCCCACAACACCTTCCAAAGATGAAGCATTTTCTCCACTGTTGGAATCCTGTACCTGAGATGCTGCACTGCTTGGGTTTATTTCACAGTTTTGAGGATGTTAGGGGTTCTAACTATCTGCTTTGGATTGGCAGGGGGTACTATTCATTAGATGGCTATGAAGATAAGTAACAATCTTGTTTAAACAAAAAAATTAGGAAATATCTGGCAGCTCACATTACACTCACAAATTTGAGTTAAATTCAAGCTTTGTTCAAGGGGACAGATTTAGAAATATAACAAAGGAAGGCAACTTAAATGGATGCAGCTAAACCAGTGCTAACTGTGTGTGAGTACTCTGATTTAGAATGGGACTCCACTGAATTGAATTTAGGAATCGACCAACTTTAAACAGCAGTATAATCACTTTTATAGTGACCTGGTTTAAGGTGGTTTATTACCAATTGTGTTAAACTTATAAAGGCATTTTAAATCAAATGGATTGCACCACTTCTTTACGTTAATTGCAGCAACTTAACCTGTGTCACCAAATATTCAGAAGACTGTCCTTATGTCTCTAACTTCATATGTGATCCAAGGGTTGATTTCTATCACAGCTCACTCCATCTGAAGTCAGGAGCAGCCACAGGTCTGCCTTTCCGAGCAGATCAGGCTCTGCCGGTCCCTCAGGTGATGATAATCTTGCCTGATACAGCACCATACCTCACGGGAAGAACCAGAGTGCAGCTGTAGCTGGAAAAGGCTAGCCAGACCTCTCTTAATGTTCTGAGTAAAACCAGGTTCGTTTTGATATGAATAGAAGGTTTTGACCTGTAGGAATAAAAAATAAGTACATATATGTAAAAAAGCATTCAAAAGTGTATAATAAATTGGGTTAAATGAGAAAGGAATAGTGATGATCCACTGTAGAAAAATGCCTTTTACTTTTTTCTCGTTAGGAAGTTGAATTTGGATCTGTTGCCCTTATTTAAGCAAACTCCAGAGGCTTCAGGGCCTGACAATAACAGTACAAACATGTTTTGGCCTTCAGCTGAACCTAAGCATGGTTTCAGCGCAGTGAGCATCTCTCCTCCTGGAATTAGAAGAATTTAGATGGGAATGGGAAACTTTTCATAATTTCACAGGCGACCCATTTTTCCACATAATCCTCAGATAATCGCTGCCCACAGGGGCATAGTATCTGTTGCACTTTAATCACAGGTTACAAAAACTCAGGATGAATCATAGATAAATCACAGATAGAATGACTTAAATGACGTGTCAAACATATCACAACCTTTGCACTTCATGGGTTAACAGTTGTACTTGAGCCTCTCCTCTGGTAACAAAACTTTGCACCTCCACTTCGCATTCAAGGTGCTTTAAAAGTGCCCCTTTTTCTGGAACTGTAAATACAATCGCTGTGTTATCTCGGGGCAACCCGGGAAAGTGAAATTACTGTGCCAGGGATGAAAGTATCACACCGCAAAGAAATCATAAAAGGAGTGTATAGACCCTATTACCTGAGAAAAAGCCCAAGTTTTTAATACTACATCTTAGCCTTAGCATGTGAAAGTGTGTAATGTATGAGGAGCAGATGCATTCTGACTGTGTTCTTCTGGTACCTCTGTTCTCATTTAGGGATGTGTACAGTTCGTAGCCAGTGCTGCCCTGTTTCTTTTTATGTTGTGTAAAACTGATGACAAGGCTGAGTCTGAAAGTTACTGAGCAGGTCTGATAGCAGCTGCAATTCAGCAGGCTGAGCTGGCGGCCAGGGTATGTGCTCAGTGCCTATTTACAGCAGGAGGTAAAGATCCTGCTGGGATAGAGTGTCACAGCCCTCACTCCGTTCTGCAGAAGGGAAAAGGGAGTGTGACCTTCAACCTTCCTCCTTCTCACAGCCCCTCTACCCATGCCCCACCTGCTGAGCACTGCTCGGGCTGCAGAGGGGAAAGTGGGGCTCTTGGCCTAATGCCACAAGCAGCAGGAGGGTGAAGGACCAGGGACAGGAGGCAGGAGCTCCCATGGCTTGAGCCTCACCACTCACTGGGCAGAAGAGCAGGCTGAGAGCAAGGGGACACAAAAGCAGCTCTGCAGGGAAAAAGAGGATGAGATACTCGAATCCCCTTCTCAGCAAAATGGGGACTCTGAGAGCTACAAATGGACGTGGGTGCTTCTGTGCTGGGACAGTGCTTTGGTGTTCTTTCAGAGAAGGCTATAAAACCCAGGCTCGTGTTGAGACACACCTGCTCTCTGACCCTTCTCTTCTGGTTTTTGGAGACAGTTTCCCAGTGGGGGAAAAATCTGTAAAGCTGTAGCTCTTTTAGCATCAAGCTCATTAACTTGGGACCATTGAAACTGCAGGTGACACATAAGTAAATAAGTAAACCAAAGAGCTGGGGAAAGCAGTTCTGGTAAAATACTTGATAAGGGTTTAAAGTGATTAACACTGTTTTCACAGACACAGTAAAACATCCCTCATGACAAACTGTATCTCCTTTTCTGCCTTCAGATCTTGGACAAAATCCCGCCCTCGCTGAAGTCAACAGCACAAATCCCACATAGCAATAGTGCATATATTCACGTGTACTTATATATTTGCGGACAATCTGCTCTTTACTTCCCCACTGTGTGGTGTTCTTAACACACGATGGGCTTGGGCTAGAAGGGCCCCTTGTACGGGTAAATTACAGTCTATTCTAAACTACTGTACTTCACATAGACTGATAGGACACAACGGCATATTAAAAACACTGAGTGAATAGTGAACTAATAAATTCTTCAAGTCTGTTACAAAAGATTTGTGTCACGTTTCCTAGGCTGAAGGGCTTTAAAAGACAGGGTCTTACTTTTCCACGGACTAGTTCAAGCACTATGGGCCTCTGTAAAGCTTCCAGATACTCTTTCCCGATGATCTTCTCCGTGCTTTTTCCTTTGAAGATGTTTTTAGCAGCTGGACGTTCATTCACATTTTCAACCTGAACATCTTTTATCTAGCAAAGTAAAAGCAGAGCAAATTAATGTAGAGAGCAGTATAGAATTGGTCTGGGGTAGGCTAGACAGACTAAATGACATAATAAATGTTCTTTATTTCTTCATTTCTGGTTCTGATCATTAATCTTCCATGATTACTATGTCTATGTTTACAAAAGAAGCCAGGACTCTCCACTGGGGAAATAAGTGCCAGAAAATCTCACCATAAAGCTAAGTACCAAACCCAGTTTCTATTTAGCAAATGTCATGATTTGCAGCTAGAACTGGGGGCTTCAGACAACATATTGCCCCTTGGGTAAGGGCTTGCACATCAGTTGTTTGAAGCTACAGGTGCTGTATGAAGCAATTTCAAAATATAGGAGATATTCTGAAGTTCTGGCTTATGATGTTAGATACATACTTGTGAAATCTTATTCTATAGGAATCAGATCATTAAAGCAGCTGGGTTTAGTTGATGACACTAGAGAATAAAAGGTTTAGCTCATGTTCTGAAAGTGAGTTCTCTGAGATTAGGATTAGCAGCTAGATAAGTGCAGAGAAGATTGTGTATGTTTTAAGTCATCTGATGCATTATTTACCGTAATTTTGATCAGCTGGTCATCATCATTGTCAGGATTTCTCCATAAGAGGTTGACATCCACACCAGAAGAAATCCGATATCCTGCACTCTTCTGCAGTGATGCTTTCACCTGATCAACATAGACTTCAGCTGAGTAAGCAAACTTATATAGCTTGTCATTATTTAGGCTTGGTCCAGTAGTGTGCCCTGTTTGGAAAGCAAAAAAAGCATTTTAGAATTTACTGACTCACACAATCTACCATTTTTTTCTAAGAAACACATTTAGAAAAGTTAAAAATTTAATTACAAACGCAATATTTATGGGACTGACCCTGCTACTTTTGATTACAGAAGCTGTCCCACTGAAGCAGCTGGGGTTTTTTGTGATTGACAGTGATCTTACATATTTAACATAAGAATGGTCACAAAATTCTTTGTTCTAGTTCTTCACTTAAAGACTGTCAGATCCTTTTCTTCAGCTATGTGAGCATTATAAATTAATCCAAAATTATTTGCAACTCAAAATACTGTAATTAATCACGCAATTTGTGTGCTTAGCAATGTGAAATGCACAGATGTAATTTGTTGGAGCCAACAGAAATTGTTCTCTGCATTTCTTGCACATTTATTGGGAATATTTCCATTGAGAGTCTTGTCCAAGGGAGACATGAAGGCAATGAAAACATTAAGAATGTATTTTTTAGATTCAATAATTAAGCTCTTGTTCTTTAAGCTCAGTAATTGTCCCCGTAGCTGTGTCTCTGCTGTTAATTGATATATTTTAAGGACTATAAAAGGGAAGGGAAGGAAAAAGAAACTGGCTGTACACAAAGTGCTCTTAACGCTCTCAAAGCAAATACACATACAGTGACCTTAAGTGCTATCTGTAAGCAGCACAGCACTAGCCTCACACACCCAAATGCTGCACCACTGAATCCACTGGGAATTTCTTCATGGAGTTCAGGAGGTACAGAGCAAAAACAAAAAGTTCACAACAGAGTTAATATAAGAAACACAAAGTGCTGTCCTCAGGGAGATGCATCTCAGTCTTATGATAAGGGCAGGGAAAGGTGGGGGAAAGAAGAAAAACCTATCACAACATCTCAGACAAATTCTTAAGCATGCTGTAATGCAATCAGTGTCTCCAAAGTCCCCTGCAGAGATTCATCAGGCTATCTTGATTTATATCCCCCTGTTTTTTATATCCCCCTGTTTCATACGACTCACTCAAATAAATTTCAAATCACTGCATCGATAAAAAGGAAAACCACTCTTATTTCACTTTAATATTTTAAAACCCAGTTAGGTGGGTGCACAGGGTAGCTCCATCATGGCTGGATGGATATATTCTACAGTTCTCAAAGAGTTCAAAAGCCCTGTTTCATTGAGATTTTGCTCACTTCCTTCCCTTGTTCACTCAGATACCATGGCAGTGGATCAAGGTCAGCTTCAAAGAACCTTTCCCTGAGCAAAACAGACACTCCACCAAGTTTGGTCTGCAAGTTGTGTAAACTGGCGAAGTTACAGAACTAAATGGACTTATACTTTATGCTAGCTGGGGATATGGTGCAGCAGGTTTGGTGATCTCAGCAGGAGCAGCCTGCTCACATGTGAGAGGCCAAAGCTGTAACTACTGATTTGCCTTCCAGGGAGGCTGAAGGGCTCATGTTGTTCAAAATGGGCTCTTCTGGCTTTGAATGTCGTGTGTGTCTGTTTCAAAACAAAGTCACCAAGGGACATACAACCCTTCCTGCAGGTTTACTGTGAATTTCCTAGCCACTTCCCCAATTTCCCCCACTCCTACCAGCTTTGAAGCTACTTTGCCCTCAAGAGTAGAGGGTGCTCAGTGCCTGCTCAGAGGTGGCTATGCCTTACAGGGACACCCCTGGCTCCCTGCAGCTCTTTGGAGCCAGTTGTTTCCTGGTTCAAAATGCCCTTCATTTGCAGCAGAAACAGCAGCGCACAGGACTTAGTATTGGCTGAGATTTTAGGAATACTACCCACTTAGGTGCATTCTAAACACAGTCCCGTCTAAAGAAAAAAGGTAGGGGAACAGCACATCCAAGAGAAATTATTTGGGTGCTCAGAGACAAGTGTCTTATTAATTAAGGTGGTGGACGTTGTGGTTTTGCTCCCTCCCTACTTTCAGTTAAAAGCACCTTTCACCTACCCTCTTCCTTTCCCCACAACTGAACACACACAGGTTTTTTTCTCCTTTTGTAAGAGTTCCTTCCCTCTTCCTCCCTTTTAGCATTTGCTTGTCCCCACATACATAAGACCTGTTCTGTCCTAAAGGAAACAGATGAGCAAATGATGCAGCAGCTTCTTGCAAGTATCATGGAAGAAATGAGTAATTGTGAAGTATTGTGAAGTATTCCTGGCAGCTAGAAGAATAAGAGGTTTTGAAAGCTTTCACTATTTCACATGTAGAAAACACTACAGGAGCCAGGAGCCAGTTTTCTACATTTCACGTGTAGCAAACACTGCAGGGCAGAAGACACCTTTAGTTGCCAGACTGGGAAAGGGTAGGCCAACAATGGATCATGATAAGTGAAGCAGCAGGGAGGAGGCAGTATTGAAAGCAGTCTCAAAGACTTAGCACTTATCCCAGTGGAAATGGGGAAGCCAAGGGAGACAACTGAATAGCGCGGTCAGGCTGAGAGGCAAGGGGGATCTTGACACATGAGAGACAGAGATACAGGGCCACTGACCAGAATCAGTATTCAAAACAGCACAGTTAAATTTTCATGCCAACTTTCATGAAGAAAACACCAGTATTATTTTAAAATGAATATTCCAACACCTTTCTGATAGAAACTTTTCCTAATAAAAAGCCCTCCTTTTAGAAGCCCCTTCCTTTGTATTCAGCACAGCATTGGAATCCTTGCTGCCTGTGCAGCCACTGACATTTCAGCTGATGGCAAGTGTCCCACCGCCCGAGAAGGGAGGAGATACGGACACACAGACTGCCATCAGCCCAGCCATGCTCTCTTGGGGTCAGAAGTGCTGCTTCCAAGGTGGAGTGCATAACACATAGTTTGACTAGTAATGTTAAGTGTCTGTCATTAAGGGTAACATGCCAAGTCTATAATTAAATCATGATACTGTATAATACAGAAGGTTACACTGCATGAGTAGAGACAGCTGTCAAGTCCTGTGCCTTTTATTAATACATATGGCATGCACAGCATGTGTGTCTCTAACTACTTGCTAGCTCTACCTTCATAAATCATATTTGCCACTGTCTCTGATACCAGATAACTTAAAAAGCAAACCCCATCCGCTTACTTGAAAACATTTTTCAAGTGGAACTGCAGTAGGAGAGTTTTATGTGTGCTGACCCACCTGAATTGAATGGAATAATGTTTCACTATTTCCAAAAGGCAGCATGGCCCAATGATCCTATTCCCCAGCTCTCACACGGAGGCTCTAAGTGGCCTTTGGGGCAGTAATTTAGCTCTCAATCTCTCTGCACAAGAGAGAGATGAAATCTGGCAGAGCTGAAGGGATGACTTATTAAAGAGAAAATGCTTGCTCAGTATCCTGGGGATGTGACAAGCAAATATTACTTCCTATAAAGAAGCTTTGCTTAACTGATGTTAAGGGGAAGCTGAGAAGACCAGACACCAGAAATGTGGCACACTGGTACCTAGCCACAAACTGAACTTGGCAGTCTCATGAAATAAACTCACAGGTAAAGGCACTGCCTGCAAACTTCTCCCCTTTGTAACTCCCTTTGTAACTAACAGGGTGTAGAGAGGCAGGGAGGAAGGAAGGTTGCTGCTCTTTGCTTACACACTGTCCTGGATACCCCACAGGAAGCAGGAGGTGGCATCCATGAGAGCACCTCTACAGCCTTTTTAAATCTTAACCCAGGATGGCGTGTCCCCCCGTTTCTCATCATGATGAAGACATCCTCATTAAACTAAAAACTCAGCTCATGTGATAAGGTTGCTGTTCCTCTAAATTTAATGGTAGATTGTACATTAAGAGTCACTAGTAAAGACACCTTTCCTTGCTTCATACATTGGCACTGCTGAAGCAGACAGTCTCCAAGATTTCATACCCTTGACTTTGTCAGGACACCAAAGTAAATCTCTACTCACAAGGCTTCTGCAGACATCCAGATTTTCAAGACTTACTACAGAGCATGCTTCTCATGAAATTAATGGGATGCTTCTTACTGACTTCAGTGGTAGCTGAGTCAACTGCTCAGAAGCTGAAACCTGGAGAGCCCTGAGCACTTCCTGGCTCCGCTCCACCAGAGCACTCTGTGTGTTTAACTTCTGAGCGTGTGAAAAGTCCCTTTCAAGTTGGTGCCCCCACAGTATGTCCTGATTAAGCAAGGTCAAGATCCCTGATCTCCTGGTCACACCACTGGCCCTGTGCACTTGAAAACATTGTCTCCTCCATCACCTCTGCTGAGAAGAATGCCACAAGCACTTAAACCTAACTCCTAAATGCATCTTGTATTACTCAAGCATGTCTGAGTAAAGCTGATAATTTTTGAGGCAAAACAGATCTGCATACACACACTGGTTATGCCTCTGCTGAGGCAGAAGCTGAAACAAGTCCAGTACAGACCTACCTTTAACAGAGGCTGAGTAGGTGGAAATGATGCAAAGGAACAGCACAGTAAGAAGAATCATGCTGGACTCTGCCGAGCTCCTGACTGCAGCATGAAGTGTGAGAACTTCCAAGAAGTGAGCTGAGAGTGGAGCTTGCAGAGAGAGCCACAGGCTCAGCCTCACTGTTTATCTAGATGTAGTAAAGGTCAGATTCCAAATTCCACACTCAGGTACTAAGTTCATGAAAGGACTTCCAGTTAATTATTAAGAACTAAGGTAACTGGTGGTTTCTACCCCATTTTATCGATCACCTCGGCTTTCATTTTTGAATACTGAGCCCACGCAGACCCATTTCTGAGCAGCAGAGTCTACCTCCAGTGCTGGAAGAACCAGGAGATCCTGCCACCACTCCTCTCTCTGAACAAAAACCTGATCAGGTCTGCTGATGCCAGGGGCTGGATTCTGACCACTGTCTCCACTGTCTTGCATCATCTGTCATCATCTCTGTGAGCAACTGTAGATGTTTTTAAAGGGTCTTCCTGGAAGCAGAAGTACATGGCATTTTTCAGTGCCATCCTAAAAACCGATCCTATTTCATTACAGACTCAGATGTGATGTCACTACCTGCTACATTGTACCATACTAAATCAGTGTTCTTTCCTCCAGCAGCCCCAGCCCTCACCTTACATCATTGCAGTGGCAGAGGTTAGAGACTGAAAGATGAGATAAAACAAGACATTTTGTCCCATCTCAGTGAAGGGTACCTGCTTGGCAAGCTCTGGGAGCAGGGCAAACCAAGCCCTTTCCCCTTGTCTTGTCTTGCTTCACCACCTCCCTCAAAAAGGCCCTGGCTGATTAACCTACGTTTCCCTGCTTCCTCTGACTGTAAATGCCAGGCCCTCTCACTAAGCTCATGGCCACAGGGCTGGTTAAAGGACATCCTTCACCTGTCCCTCAGGTGTCAGTGGGGCAGAAGGCCAACCCCCCGTGTTTCTTGGCACACCCTGGCACACAGCCTGTGAGGCACTTGCATGCCTCTCCTCCAGCATACAGAGCCTTCCCAACTCTGTGAGGAGAGATCTGCTCCTGCTTGTAAAGGAAACACACAAGTGAGCCATCACCACAGTCTTCCACTCCACTTCCACAGGTTGCTTTCACATGATTGCGATCTACAAACACCCCAACCCAGCAAGTGCCACCCCAGGCTGCATTTAGATGCTCCCAGAGGGCCACTTCTGCTACCACATCCTCTGTAAGGGATAGTAAAGTGAGCCTTCACCTTGAGTGGTATAAATGCCTCCTCTGTTTTCTTGTGGTAAAAGAGAAGTCAAAGACTGTGGATGCCAATCACTGCCCAGCAGTGGGAAACAACAGGCCCACATCACTGCTTCTCCTCCACGCTCATCTGCACCTTGTGGAAGTTCCCCCTGGCCCTCTTCCTGCATTTTGTTTGTGTGTGTGCACACGTGGGAGGGAGGAGATTAGGAAACTCCAGGGGTCTGCTACTGCTTCTTCCCCATTTGTCGTTGGTTGTGCTGCTTTCCCAGCACAGGCTGTGACATGCTCCCAAATTCAAGGTACTGAGGCAGAGGAGTCCTTTTGCTGCATTTAGTAAACAAGGAGTTTGCCAGGGTTTCTGTGCTGTTTTGAAAGAAAAATAAGGACACTATCTTGGTGCAAAACCAACTCTGTCTAGAGAAAGACCAGAGATATGGATCCTACTTTGGAAAAGCAGCATTGACACTTTACTCAGAAGGAGGAGTTGATGTTGGTCTGAAATCTGGAGAAGAGCAATTGTCTACTTTTTATGCTCTTAGGACACAAGACATTTATTTCTTCCTTCAAATAAATTCTTTTTTTAAAAAAGGCCTTTCTCAGAATATTCCTGGCCAGATCCCCTGCTGATGTAAATCCACGTCTCTTTAGACACCACTGTAGCAGTGCCAATTTCAGAACTAAGGATGTAATTGCCATGTAAAGAAATTGTGTACATACATTTCCATGTGCACACACATTTATACACCCATAGGCATACCTGTAACACACACTTGCTGTGCTCTTCAGACATCTTAGAAACAGGAGGCCTGAGCCTCACCTCAGTTATTGCCAAATTTAATCAGCAGTGACTTCCTTTCAGTCAGATTACACCAGTGAAACCAGCGCTGTGCCCACCAAAGTCCACATCACGCACAGGTTGCAGGATCAGCCCCTCATGGATGCTTCATGCCATGCTGGCATATGGACCAAGGTCAAAGTACCCCTGCTGCTGCACATTTTCCAGAGTCCAAACTATAGGGCTCATATCTTTATACAACCTAATAAAACTATGAGATTTCCTCCAATGTTCCGAGGTCAACAAAATGTTTCTTTCTGCCTTCTCTTCTCAAGTAACAGCATGAAGATCTTGCTTTTCAATTCAAACCTTCAGGTGTGAGCACCAAAGTACCCAAGTGCATCTTCACCCTTCAGCTGGTGCCTGTGTACCCCCAGCTCCCAGTGTTTGGGTGAATAAGGCCCCCGTTTCTGCCACAAGGGGAAGGGGGTCAAAGATGCCCATCCAAGCCACTGGCCAAAGCAATTTTGCACCCTAAGCCCTCCTCAGGAGTGCTGCAGACAGACACAGCCCACAGGGAGTAATGTCATTGTCCACACCTGACCCTCCCCTGAGTACCTTTTTTCTTCTCCATACTCTGTCTTTTAAGCCACAGCTTTAAGCTGTGGAGTATTTAGTTCTTTCTGGTGCTAGGGGAGTGACTCATCATTTTGATAAGCATCTTGAAAAAGTCATGTTAAGGCTCTATCAAAATAATGAAATTCAGACAGACAGCTCTTTCTCAATATTTGCAACTGCTCAGGTCTTCATATCACTTTGTCACCACTTGGCACTTGGCAGACTTCAGAAAACTACCCTGCGTCGGTGTCTGAGAACACAGGGGTCTGGATGAGCAATACTGACGCTTTGCAGAGTGCACTGTGGGAAAAACAAACTGCGTAAGCAGTTTCTTCATTCTAGGAAAAAGCACATCTGAATATTATGTGACTTTGTCAGATGTCTTTAGCTTTTTAAAAAGAATGAGCTTCTATCAGTAACTCATCTGCTGCCTTTCAATGACAAAAAAACACCGAAGGATTCTCCACAGGCAGACTGGAGCATTTGGACTTGTGTGATGCTGGCGTGTTAAGCTAGTTATTAATAGTTATGTGAGTGAGGTTTTAAATAGGCCCCAGCAAATGCAAATCTAGCTATTTTTAAAGTAATGCACTGAATAGGAATCACAAATTAGATCAAATACTACAGCAAATATTAAATTCCAACAGCAGTTGAAAGGTCAGTGTCTCACTATAGTGACACCATACAGTTTTGTGAGTGCAACACAGCTGTAGTGAACCTGAAACCAGCGCTAAAACTGTACGAGTGTGTATATCTGGCACCAATGAAACCTGAGATAAACACGGATGCACATGAAAAGGGGATTATGGTAGCGCACGCCCGTGTGTTTGCTAACTTGGTGTGCCTCGTTAACCAGGGGCAAACAGACATCTACATACTCAGGCTGCCCAAAATATATTGTTCCCATAGAATATAATCCCAGTCTCCAGAAACGACTCCTGTAACAGGGCAGCATTCTTTCATGAAGTTATCTGGCGGCAAAAGAACGCTGCCCTTCGCTGGGTATTGACACCGGAGTTTAAAAAGCTAATTGTCGGTGGCCTTTAAAAATAGGAAGCACGAAGCCGCGTACCTCTCTTGAGGGGGCGGAGGGAGCACGGCACCGCCGGGGGACCTCTGCAGCTACAAATCTGCTTGAGGAATGCCACCAGTTAAAAATACTTCGCTGGCCCCTGCGTGAACTCAGCGGTGCCATCAGAACCATCAGATAAAAATACGGTTTTCCTCCTTTTCGCTGCCCTTTACCCCCAGGCAGCCCCCAAAGCCACAGCTGAGGGTGGGGGAAGCGGCGAGTGCCCTGACACCACCCGCCGCTGGGGGGCGCCCTGCCCGGCGGCGTCACGCGGCCGCGGCCCGGCCCTCCCGCGCGCCTGCGCCTGGCGCGGCTCCGCCCCCTC
>VYXC01009323.1:175010-208223 GCA_013397175.1 Platysteira castanea
TTGCGGCCCCTCGGGGGCGGGGGGGAACATGGCGGCCCCCAGGGCCCCGCGCAGCCTGGCCTCGCACCGCGCCCGGCCGCCGCCTGCGGGGCGGCACACGGCCCTCCGGGGTGCCTGCGGCCGGCCCTGTGCAGTCATGAGGGGCTTATGGCGTGTCTGTGTATAGACACGCGCGTGCGTCCGTATATATACGTGTCTGTGGGCCTGTATACGCGCACGGAGGTGTGCGCGCAGGGCTCGGTGTGTGAACGCCCTCAGAAGGGAAATGGGGATGTGCCACCAAGAAGTCGGCTGGTTTTCTGGTGTCCTGTGTGTTTCCTGTCTCTCCTGTCAGTGCAGGAAGCCAGGGGGTTGCTGTTTCCTGCTTGTTGTAGATGCAGTGTTTCTCCCGTGAAGTTGTCTTTCGGGAATTGTGTGGGTGTCGAGCACAGAAGAGCTGCTAGTGTGGAACAGTTGTGCTTGCCATTGGAAAGAAGAGGTTATAACTGTAATTGATTTGAATCGAGAGTGTTTTGCTGAGTAACAGTTGAATTTGTTCATCCTTTTACTTGCTGTGTTTGTCCACTGACAATGGCCGCTGTCTGTCACTGTCCAGTATCTTCTGTTTTCAGAAGAAACAAAACTAGTTTTGAAGGAGTACAGCTCGTTCACACTTCTTTTTTTTTTTTTTTTTCTTTTTTTCCCCAAATGGCTTTAGTGACTTTAAAATTACATTTCTCTAACAGGCTGCCATAGTTATATCACAAGATACTTCTTTAATTTTTTGTGTTTGTGTACATATGCTGCGAATGCTTTTTTTTTTCCTATTACATTTGTTTCAGTATGATTCCCTACTTTGATGCTGTTGTTCTTTCACGAAGCTTTTAATTAGAAACTATTCACTACTTCCAGATCTAGCACGCAGAGTTTTAGACTGTCAGAATATAGGTTATAATCTCTCTAGTGTTTTCTGTTACTATTTGCAGAGGCTTTAAACAAAAAAGGCCTTCTCTTATTATTCTTTATTCAGGCTTCTAAGTAGGCATTGAGTGGTTTTTGTTCTATTTGAGCTTCTTATTAATGACATTCATATCACTTTGTTTCCTAGAGAATTGGTGAGCAGAAAACTTGTTTTTAATGAAACATCCGGCATGTGCTGAGAAACAAGCCAGAAAACCCAGCCAAAAGCTAATGTCATCCGAAACGCCCACAGACAGGCCAGAGGTGCCAGTGGAAAAAACCCTGTTCCCCGAAGTCCCTGATGTGGAAGGAAAGGTGAAAGCAAGTGACAGTCCACTAGAGAGACTGGAGGCAGGCTCGGGCAAGGAAGAATGCCTTGAGTCCATGTCAAAGAGGCAAAGGAAGAAGCTGTTGAAGCAGAAGCAGTGGGAAGAACAGAAAGATCTACGGAGGTATGGTTTGCAAAGGAGCTTCCCTAGGTTCCCATGTAATGTTTAGTGCTAATAATAACGCTGTGTCAGCAGAACTTGCTTGTGAATTGCTTCAGCAAATCAAGGCAGTTGAATTGGTTTTCTCCCACACCAGGTTTAAAGCAGTAGCCCCAGGCTACTTCGTCTGTACTTGAAGAGGCTGTAAAGGTAAGCATCCCCTCCTCATACTAGAATTGTTCCTTGGCTTGAAGAGGATGTCAGGAGGGATTCAAACGTGCATGCTTTTGATTTGTCAGAAGGGAGATAGAACGTGTGGCCTTGTTCCTTTCTGAATGGGCTGCGCCTCTTTCCCTGGTGCTGTTAGACTTGAGAATCTTAAAAAGACACTGAATAAAAGCAGCTACATTTGACACATGAAGTGCTGTGCTACAAATTACGTTGACCTGTAATCTGTTGGAGTAGTTTGGAAAAACTATGAGCTTGTTTTGTTGTGTTCAGAGAAAGTGTATCTGCAAATGTGTTCATGGTGGTTTATTCCTATCCTGCTGACTGCCAGGTGCTCCTTCCCAAGAAGGAGCTGTCTCTGATATTTGATCTCCCAACTGCCTGCTCCTATCAGGAGGACAGGAGGATGGAACAGTTTCTTCAGAAGCCTTTTGAAAAACTGTTCAGTGAAACAATGTAAATTGCTTTCCTCATTCTGATTCTGATGCTGTGATTTTGTCAGTCTTTTTGGTTAGTTCTGTTACAAGATGTGACTCAGAGCAGCCTTAAATCTGCGAGACTCCCAGTATTGATTTAATTGAATTTGTGTCAGATGTCTGTCTTTGTAGGTGTTTAAGAACTTCACAAAGATGGAGGTGTGTTTTGTGCTGGTCTCAGTGTAGCACAAATGCAGGCAACAGGCCAAGTTTAAACTATCACAGCCACAGGATAACCACTTTGGTCCTAGAAGTCTGCATTTGTGTGCATAAAATGGTATCTCAGCAGACTTGGCAGCACTTTTTGAGGATTGATTTGTTTGTTTACTCAGGCAGAAACGAAAAGAAAAACGCCAGAAGAGAAAACTAGAACGTCAGTCAAAATTGGATTCCAGTAGTGAGGGGAATGACAGAAAGTGCATGCGCAGGGAAGTTGTTCCTAGCACGCTTCGCCTCATTGTGGACTGCAGCTTTGATGACCTGATGGTGTTAAAGGTAAAAGGAACTTCATATTAACTAGGCATATTTGGTTTTCTTAAATAAAAACTGTTTATTCTCAGGATTTTCCCATGGGTTAAAGACTGAGTATTGTCACAGTGATAAACGTGCTTGTCTCCTCACATTAATTTTGTATGTTAATTAAATGCCTGCGATGGTTTTTTTTTTCCTAGAATAATGCAAATCAAGCACATGCATAAAGTTCTCTAAGTACACTTGTCTGGAAGATGTGTGTGTCTCCTGTCAGCATAATCCCTTCACAGTGGGTGTTTTTTCTGTCAGGCTCTGATGCCCACACTCTCTGAGTAGCCACTTTTGCCAGTTAAAAGCTTCCTTTTTCTCTCTTTAGCTTCTGACTGGCTCATTATAAAACATTTTGTGATGGTCTGTATGAAGGACTAAGTAAAAACAAATTGTGTTGTGTACAGGACGTTAAGAAGCTCCACAAGCAGATTCAGAGATGTTATGCAGAAAACCGCAAGGCATTTCATCCTGTGCAGGTATGTTTGAACAAACTGAACACTGACTGTTGCCAAGTACCAAACATCAGAACTGTAGGAAAAAAAAATATTTAAGCTGCCTCTTCCATAAGAATATGACTTCTATTGTAACACCTGCATTATAAATATACCCCTGTATATGGAACAGTCTGTGCATGCAGATGAAAAGTGCCAGATCCAGGTGTGCCACTAAGGTACTGTTGCTACTCTCAGTTTTGTCTGTGCCAGATTTAAAAAAAACAAGTCACTCTAAGTGCGAATTTGCCTTTTAAATGTATCACTGACTATATGAATATGGTCCTAGTACTGCTTCCATCTAAAAAAATATTAAGAGTTTTAGCTAACAGTTAAGGGTAGTAAGAGAGGAAACAGATTGTGGCAAATTAACATTTCTGTATTTTGTACCTCTTGTTTGTTCTGTTTGAAGTTTTACTTGACCAGCCATGGGGGACAGTTGAAGACCAACATGAATGAAAATGACAAAGGATGGGTGAATTGGAAGGTGAATAATTTCAGTATTTCTGTAAAAATTTAAAAGTCTTGATTGTAGTTGTTAACTATATTGTTAGTTATGACGAAGATGATTTTTTTTCCACCTGGGTTTTTCTAATACATGAGAGCAATAGCATATTTGGAAAAGTGGCTTTTTGTCCGTTTAATTGATTTAACGTAAATAAGCCAAAGGCTGCTTCTCTTGAATCTAGATTTGATTTTTGCTTGAAAAACTACACAGAGATCCATTCTCACTTGTTTTTATTGAACAAATTCTGTGCTTGATAGACTAAGCAGGACTCCTTGATTTAGGCAGTTCCAGCAGTTGTCTATATTGACAGTGCTCTTTTTTTCTTGTCCAAAATAAGACTTTCAAGTCAGGATGTGATTCTTTCATGTGCACCTTCACTTCCATCACGTTGCCTCAGCACTGAAGTGTTCTTGAGAGAAGTAGCTTCTCTTATGGTCAAACTCATGTTGGTTTTCCTCGTGACTCCCTGTTAAGCCACTATTCCAACAACTTCAAAGGAAGAGCACTTGAATAAATAAAAGCAGTCCTGTTTTCAGCAGTTCTTGTGCAATAGCTGCTTCCTGAGAGCATAGCATAAACCTCTGTTACTGAACAATTAGTGTTAACTAAGCATTTGCTTCTGGGTTCACTTTTTTTAGTGGACTTGAAAATTATTTGGATCCATAGGAGAAATATGGTAACGTTTGAAGGGAATCACAAGAACTTAAGGATTTGTAAAGTTCTTTTTGGGTTTCAGAAAATTTCCTGTTGATTTTACAAATCTGTGCTGTAGGGACTGGATTGTTTACACAGAAAATTAATATGCACTGTGCTACATATATGAACATGAAAGAGGAATGCGGAATGACCACATACTATTGGATTTATTTTTGCCAGTCCCATCTTGGGTCTGTAAAGCCTGGCCAGCAATTCATCAGTTGAATGTAATTTCTTTTAACTACCTTTCTTTGAGGATATCCAAATTAGAACAGAGCACTATAGTGAGCTAATAAATAAAGAAGACCTAGTATATCTTACCTCAGATTCCCCAGACGTTCTCAGAGAGCTTGATGAGAAGAAGGCCTATGTGATTGGAGGACTGGTGGATCACAATCACCACAAGGTAAACTGTCGGTCTGTTTCTTTGCAGCTCTTTTTTTTGGGGCACCTTAGTCGACAGTATTGCTGTTCGTGTGTAAACTAACATCATTAATAACGAGAAAACTTCTTCAAAAAAGAATTCCAAAAAATGTTGAAGAAATGTGAAAACAGCTTGTGGGGGTAGCAGTGGCTTGTATTCCAGAGTCTTTTTGTACTTTACTGTTCCTCTGAAAAAATACCACATGACTACAACCTGAATAACTTTGTACTTTAACATAAGCTCACCTTTAAAACAGGCTGTGGCTGGTGGTTCTAGAGGTGCAGCTGCATGAACAGGTTTCATTTACAATCCTTTTGATCACAGGTCACAGAGTAACATATATAGAAAATAGTGAGTTTTCCAGAAGTTGTAGCCCTTGAGGCAGGTACTGTCTAACTGGGATAAGTTTCTTTTGGTAACCAACTTCTAAAGCAACATCATGGCAGTACAGATGAAACTCTTGATATGAAAATACTTGTGGTAACTCTGTATGGGCTGATTTGAAACGGTGATTCTCAGTCCATTTGTTTTGGTGTCTTTTCCCCAGGGAATTACTTACAAAAAAGCTGTAGAGCAGGGAATTGGTCATGCACAGCTCCCACTTGGAAACTTTGTCAAAATGAACAGTCGGAAGGTGTTAGCTGTCAATCATGGTGAGTTCTAAATCATAAAATAATTATATTATTTTAGAATATTCCTGTGAGTGTCACAGTTCGAACCCTCTGCACTCTACTGCAGATACCTAAACCTTGTTTTATTATGTTGATATTTCTTGAATTTAGTTGCCTTCAGAATACACTAATTGTCTTGACCTTTAAATATTGTAGATATGGTTAAATGTAAATTATGGTGTCTTAGCCATTTAGAAATGCACATTGTATCCTGTTGGCTTGTCTGAGGATTACTTGTGGCTTTCTTACCATCCTGGTCTTGTTTCTACAGGCTTACTGTATAAGTGAGTAAAATGCTGGAAACTATCCAACATTGTATTGTATTGTACTGTACGTATTTTATGCCAAGGGAGGATGAATGTTTGTGATGTTTTCACCTCTTTGGACAGCTTTGTTCAGCAGTAACTGCCTCAGTACCTGTAGACTTTCCTCAGTTGGCATCAGCAGTACTCCAACAGCTGAGCTTTCATAACTGTATTTTTACCTGATTTCCTGGTTTGTGATTGAAGTTTTCAATTGCTTAACCAAATGTTGAATCCCACTCCTTTTAAACTTTCAGCTTTATCATTAGATTGTCTTTCAGTGTCATTAAAAAAAAATACATGCAAAATGGAGCCTACTCAGACCTTCATGGAAATTTTTGACATGGTGTTGAAGTCTTTATTCCCCACAATGCGCCCCACTGCACATTCTTTAGTTTATCTTACCTTGCTTTATTTCAAGGTTTTTTTTTTTTTTTTGTAACAATTGCTCAATGATAACTTTATTTTCTTAAAGTGCTATTCATGAATGAGGTTGGTATTTGCACGATAGTACCAGTTATTTAAAATGGAGGAGAACATAGTATGGCATGGAACTTAAAAATTACCAAACCCTATGTATTTTTAAGATTTTACGTATTTCTAAAGTTGGATCTTTAACTGTTGCTTTGTACAGAAAGAAAGAGCTAATTAGAGCTAATTATAGGAGGGGTCAAAATCTTTGTTAAAGTGCATCCACAGCAGGATTCCCATCAAACATGTGAAAATATTGGTGCCTGTACAGAAGGCACTGGTGAGACTGAAGTATCGGGGGGGACCTTTCTCTCAGTCCCTGAGAGAAATACTGTCATGGAGCTGGAGACTCAGGGTGTGATTGTCTTCAGGCTGCAGCAGTAGCAGAATTGCCTTGTCTGTTCCTGCCTGCACTTCATCAGCTCTGCTCTGAAGGTGCCACAAGGGAATGCCCATAAACCTCTGTAAAGATGGATTTGGGGGTGTGTTGCTATCAGCAATTCACTTACCTCCCTGTAAAAGAGCTGATGGGCCTTTTTGATGTTGCAGTGTTTGAGATCATCCTTGCATACCTGGAGAAGAGAGACTGGAAGGAGGCCTTTTTCAGTGTCCTGCCACAGAGGAAAGGGGCTGTTCCTTTGGGAGAAGCCAATGATTTGTCCAAACATGCTCTGTCTGGAAAAGAAGATGAAGACAATGACTCGGACAGCAACTAGGCTTCAGAATCAGATGATGGGAAAGATGAGACATGCAGTTCATGGGATAAAACTGGGACATGAAGTAGTTACACTTCAAAGACCATCTGCTGCCTGTATAATTCTGAACTGTCTCAGTGCTCAGTAGTCCCAGAGCTGTTTCTGTGCATGAAGGGTAAAGTTAAATGCAGTTTTTTACCCTGAAACCTCAATATAATAGCTTTTTTTTAAAAAAAAGAAGAAATTAATGGCAAATGCAGCATTTATTTTTTCCCAGGGAAGCCGTTTAATTTAATTTTTTTAATATTATTTTTTTATACATACCAAGTTGAGTGTAAATGCCAAGAGCATCAGTAGTTACTGTTTTAATGTGTACAGTCTCTATTTCTGCTCAAAGTTCTCTTAAAAGCAGTGAATGACAAGTGTTCCCTTGACTCCAAAACCTGTACCACTAGTGCCTGCTGCAAAGTGTGCGTGAACACTCAAAACAAAAATTCTCATTTTCCCGAGCATCTCAACAGACAATCACAAGCAACTAAACAGCCTGATTTATACATCACGTTTAGTTAGAAGGGATCAGTAGGTGAAGTATGAATGTGGGGATAAGCCAGTGCTTTATACTTGAGCTTGAGTGAGATGGGTGTTAGCGCAGGTGCAAATCATGTGCCTTGGCTGGCACATGGTACACACTGAGCTGACACAGTCCCTTTAGATTATTTCTTCATCTTAGCAAAATTTATCACACAGCCTCAGAACAACACCAGGAGACAGGAACTCTTCCGTAGAGGTTACTTACTCAGATTCAGTATTGCTGTGTAATCACATGATCCCGTATGTATTATGTTGTCTATCAAGTATTTCTCCTTTAAAAAAACAAGTCATAATCTTAGTCTTGGCTGGATGTTCTGATTCATCTTATTCCTAACTGACTTCAGTGCTTTGGCAAAGTGAAGCGGACACCTTGGAAGTGAGGCTTTGCTTCAGCCCTGTGAGCCCGCACCATCCCTTTCTTCTCTGGGCACTAGCCAGGTAGCTGTGGTGCCTGAATAAGTGCTGCTCTCCCACGGGTTGGCTGAAGAGCTTGAGGACACAGCATCCTAAGTGTTCCTCTCTGCTAAGCTACAATCAGAGGGCTGATTCAAGTATGTCTTGCCTTGTGCCCATTTTTCTTCCTCCCTTTGTTGTTACTGCTTTGAAGTGGAAACTACAAGTGGGATCCCTACGGGTCCCTATGGTTTCGAAAGGGTTGGCAACCAACTGGTTATGAATTACACACTTAGTGCACTTCTCTCTGCACCTTTTAAATGGCCAATAGAAAAAGTTTCTTCTGTTAAAAGGATGGATTGTGGTTGGTTGCTGAAGTTCCACGGGGGCTTTTTTTAGGCTTTACAAAACTGTGATTGCTTTGTTGCAGAAACTAGATCAGCCTTTTCATAAAAGCATTGATGGTTGTATTTCTTTAACAAAAAAGGCAGCATAAATACACCCAGCATGTATTACACTGATTCTCTAACTGAAATGCGTAAAATTGCAAGGAATTACAATTTTACAGCTGAGGTTCTCCATGTTAATGCATGCAGCACCTATTAAACCTGATCTAAGACTCCTCAGTCTGTCCAAGGTTTCCTTAAGACCATACCTGTGCCTCATTTACTCAGGCTTGAGAGTGCAGGAGCAGATGGCTTAAACAAACTGGGGACTTTTAGGGACATGTTGAAAGGGTTCCAAAGTATCTTATGGAATTGCTGCGCAACTTAAAACACAGTCTGTCTTACAACCTCACCAGTGAAATTAGATACACACACCCACACACATACAGGTGTTTTTAAATTCAGCTGTTTAAATCTGAAGCTTACCTGTCTACGGCAAAATAAAAGAAAAACATGGTCTGGTATGTTGCTGTTTGAAGGCTGCTCGTGCCAACTGCACAATGTCACAACAGTTCGGTGGCTGCTGCCTGTTCACATGCATTGCTTCTCTCACCCACCTGGTCTTCTTGTCCCCCGTCACAAGAAGCATGGCCAGCAGCTCAAGGGAGGTGATCCTCCCGCTCTGCTCTGGTGAGAGCCCACCTGGAGTGCTGTGTCCAGAGCTGGGGCTCATGAAATATGAAGCCCATGGATCTGTTTGAGCAAGTCCAGAGGAGGGCATGAAGATGCTCAGAGTGCTGGAGCACCTCTCCTGCAGACAGGCTGAGAGAGCTGGGGCTGTTCAGCCCAGGAGACGAGAAGGCTGTGAGGACACCTTACAGCACCTTCCAGTACCAGAAGGGCACCTACAGGAAAGCTGGAGGAGGACTTTTCACAAGGACAAGGGGGAGTGGCTTTTAACTGACAAGAGGGTGGGTTTAGATTAGATATTAGGAAGAAATTCTTCACTGTAAGGATGAGGACTTTTAATTTTTTTTTTGTCATTTTGGATTTACATAGTGTATACAAATTATAGCACTGTTTGGCACTCTGGTGTTCTAGCTTGTGGCATGCTACTTTAAAAAGCACATTTATTATTAATTTTCAATCTACAGACCTGGCTGATGTTCTCAATATTTTCAAGATGGTCACTTGCATATTTCAGGCATGGCCCACTAATGCATTACACTGGAAGCAGAGATAAATCACTGTACTGTTTTAGAATAAGAAAAGACAAGGAATTTGTTTCTGATAACAGAAATATTTACATGCAGTGTGCTACGACACTTCTTAAAGAAAGATCCTTCTTTGAGCCAGCTTTAGCTGTACAAAGTTAATGAAACTGTAGAAAAACACACAGGGAAGTTCTTTGCTTCACCCTGCTGTCCTCAGGGAAGATCAGCTCTTACATGCTTGTCTAACCAGGACTTACAGACCTTCAGTGTGATTTGTTCATGGGCCACCATGATGTTGAAGAACAGAACATTAAAAAGAGGAGCTGTGCAGAAGCTCTAGAAGAAGATCCCTGTGTTTCACCACCAGGCGTCATTGCTGTGCTTAGGATAGCTCTGACTTTCATCACTAAGCTTTGTAAAGTTGCAGGTACTGCCAGAACTATTGCTCAGCAATGCTGGGCAGCAGAATACATCAAGAGATCTTTAAACCTGTGTAGTTAAGCCTTAAGAAAACAATAAAGAAGGTATGGCTCACGGAACCTGGAAAGAAAGAAAATAGGAAGGGGATATGGCAGAAAGTCAAACCTTCTGGCTGAAATGGGCAAATTTTCTTTTAGTTGCATGCAGTGGCAAGGTCACAGCAAGAGGCCATAAGTGATCCTGTTGTTTTGTTCCCTTCCCACTGAGCCTCAGTCCACTTGGTTCAGATTTCTGAAGTCAAGGACCCCAGCAGATTTCATCTGCATCCATGTTGTGCCAATTTCCTCAACACTGTACTGCTGCAGGTTAGTGTAGCAGTAACTTAGTGTAACTTTCCCCTTGCATGTCCATTTCCTGGATTCAGGTCAATTTGCCTTTGATTTGGTTTCCATATGTCCCATGTCATAATATATGTTCACTGACCCTATGTTTGCTTATGGAGCAGTAGTGTTTGGTTCTAGACATGACTCTGCAGAAGGGCATCTGAATTATTTGAGTGGAAAAGAGCCTTTCTGAATAGCCCCATCTCAGAGGCTTTTGGTCATGAAGCTGACAATGATAGTGAGTTTTGCAGTGCAAGCCAGCATGCGGCACAGGGGTGTAAATGTCCAAGGGGACCCACACTGATGGTTATTCCAAAAACCTGCAGGCATGACAAGGCACATGAGGTCAGGACAGTCTTGGGGCTATGTGGCTGCCAGCTGCAGGAGTGCAGGATGTAGCATTCCTAAAATCCTTAGAGCTTAAGGATAAGGTCAGGGAAGTTTGAAGAGTTCCAGTGCTTCTTTGATTTATACAGAACTTTTTACTGCTCAGGCTGTGCTGTAGATCACACTGAATATCACAGGTTCACTGCACTGTTATTGGTGTTGGTTCATATTATTGTAAAGTATCCGTTTATTCTGCAGGAGAGTTTTAAAATAAGCTATGAGTAAGCACACATTCTTCTTGTCACAAGTTATTCTGAAAAGCAGAGATGGACTTCAGTGTGACTTTCAAATCTAAAGCTGAATAAACTTTGGCCCATCTTTGAAATGTGTCCCTTAATTGTCTCTCTTCCAAGAAGGTGTCTGTGTTAGCTGGAACTACAGCCTCTTCTACTGACAATCCTGAAGCCAAATAATAAAGTTTTTGATTTATATTCATTCCCTTTTGCTCCATTTTTACTTCAAGTAGTGTAAGATGTGGTTTTTTTCTTCTTGTTTACCTTGTTTGGCTGTGATATTTTCAGAGACCTAAAAGGAAGAAAAGGTATTATTTTTAAAAGGGGTGTTCATACTTGACTGAGTACTCTCCTTGGATATTATTTTCCCCTTCAAATTCTTCTAATACTTGCTCTAAACCCACAAACTTTTAGAACTACTGTTTTGCTAATTTGCACCTTCCACCTTTGGCTTTTCTTCAGCTTACTAAAATGAATAAGGCATTGTCCTGTGAGCAGTTGATTTATTTCCTGTGTGTTTTGGAAAGGTGTTTATTTCTGGATGTCTTTGTTCATGTTCTCACGAAACTGGATGTCATCCCATATGTGCTTAATTCAGCTCCATTGCCTTGTCATGCACATTTGTATAATCTCCAGATATGATCCCTAAGCTTTTTGAAGGGCATAAACCTGCCCTGCCAGCTAGTTCTGAATCTCACCTGCTGCTCAGTCTCTGTGCTTCAATACTAATGAGCACTTGCAGCGTTTTGTATTTTGTGTACCTAATCTTTTGGACATCCTTAAATGTGCAGGTGGAAAAATACAAAGGGGTTGGAGCAGTCACAGCTTCTATGCTGTGTAGGGTAGGAGTTCAGAAATGTTGCTTTTTTTCCCCTATCTTCTACTAACATGTGTGTCCCAGAGCTTTTGTGTTATCAAGTTCTTCAGAAGTGACTCATAAAAGAGTAATTTGGAAATTGCTATCACACAGTAGGAAGAAATGCTGGTGTTCAATTTAAACACTCTCAAGAAGGCTTCTTTATTTTAACAGCTAAGTCACTGTCTGAAGGAAAGAAACGTACCTTGGTAAGCTGAAAAATCAACACGGTAGATAAGGAAAAAGTAACCTATTTTTAAAAATGCTGAAGTTTTAGTTAAAGCTAGTATGCATTTTATTATTTGTAGGACAGAATGTATAAAAATCTGTGATGCCTTTAAAAGCTTTTTTTTTTTCCTATAAAGGGTTAGGTCACTGGAGCTGTAGTTAAAATAGTCTCCTGTTAAACAGAGTCAGGTCCAGTGTAGAACTAATTTTCCATTAAAAGAAATCTGTTTCAGAAGGCACTAGCTCTCTTCACCCGGAGTCAACATCATGCATTGCTTCAGGAAAGCAAGCAATGCAAGGCTGCTCAGCCCTGGCAGGATTAAGAAATGGGAAGCAGGCGGTGCTGCCTGTCAAGTGGCAGTAAAGAACCATTTTCCACTACAAGTGCCTTGGAGTCAGAAACTGTAGCTATGGCTACAATCTGCTGAGCATGGTCAATGTTTCGTAACATTTGCCCAAGTTACAGTCCCCAAGTGAAGATAACCGGGAGTTGCAAGAACAGGCCTTTGCCCACTGCTTCTAACTTCTGTGTGCAAGCTCACCCGGCATGAACACCTCCAAAATGTTCTTTGTCTTCAGCCTCTGACACACATTTCACCGGAGTCTGCTGAGGTTAATAAATCACTGGAGAGGGGATATTAATGCATCATGTACAGTTGGATAAAGTGAGATTAAAAACCGATAAAGGAATTATGTATCATATTTCCATAGAATTACAGGCTATCCTGAGTTGGAAGGGACCTGCATCAAAGTCCAACTCCTGGCCCTGCACAGGGCAGCCCCAAGGGTCACACCATATTCCTGAGAGTGTTGTCCAAACCCTTCCTGAGCTCTGTCAGCCTGCTGTGACCATGGCCCTGGGGAGCCTGTTCCAGTGCCCAACTACCCTTCAGGTGAAAAAGCTTTTCCTAATATCCAACCTAAACCTCCCCTAACACAACTTCAGGCCATCCTCTTAGGTCATGTCACTGGTCATAATGCCTTGAAGTGGCTACCTGAAAACAGAGGCTAGACAAGAATAAAAGAATAAAAGTAGGTATTTATTTGAAGGGCCTCCAAAGGTACACCTTGGGAATGTAAAGCCTTGGAGGGGCTTCAACCAAGATGGACACTGGGTCACAGATTCTTCACACTTTTATAAGTTTGGTCCATTTGTATCTCAATTATAACTTCAGTTAATGATGTAATTACCCCAAGTTTGCCCCTTCCTCTCAAAGGCTTTTAGTTTACATATTTTGGGGCCTGGGACAACAAAGTGTCCTTGAAGTGCAAACCTAAAGAGGGTTTGTTATGTATAACCAGCATGAGAGAACAGTAGTTAACAGGCCACACAAAACTTCAGAGTTACAAACTAGGCAGTACAGGATTTGAAAGATATAAAAGTTAAAACATAAGGCATCAGTCACGAGAAAGAAGAGATTTTAATTGCGTAAGAAGGAATACAACATGTAGATAAACACAAACGAAAATTCTCTTCATAGTGAACAGCCCTGAAGGTGGAGAGGTCTAGCTATGTATTTTCTGGCAAAGGGTTGAGCCAGGGGGCCTGTGCAAGCAAGTTGTAAAGGAGCGGCACTGTGGTTTTTCCTGCGTGCCAGGGCCACTGTATGCCCCGAGCTGGAGCCTCACCCTCACTTATCTTTAGGAATCGGGCAGAGCAAGGCAAATAAAGCAGCTTCTGCAACATGGTTATGCAAGTCCACTAGTGTTTCACTGCAACCGTGCGCAGTCTCTTTTGTTGTTGCCTTTTGCCTAAAGACGATGACACCTATCCCTCCACAGGCTGCAGACAGGATCCACTGTCTGACCCAGTGTTCTCAGTTGGAGAACACTTACTCTGGCCAAAGGACATGGTTTCCAGATAGCCTCAGCTCCATTCCCTGATGGAAAAAAAAAAAAGTCATGGCCTTGATATGCATATGGCCAAAGATATGAGGAAAGATTTGAGGGGAAAGGAAGCATAAAAGGACATGAGAATTGAACCAGTAAGGAAAAGGGATGTGAACTTTAGAAGAATCCTAGAATCATTAAGGTTGGAAAAGACCTTAAAATCATCAAGTAGAAAAAAAGGGAGGAAAGAAGAAAGATAAACATCGAGGAATAGAGTGGACTAGAAATACTTCATTCTGATACAAGTTATTCTAGGAAGTGCAAATCAGTAGGTCTTACCTCCTGAGAGGAACAGAGAGCTCTGGATGGAACTCAGGACAAACAGCAGAGTTTATGGCCTTTGGAAGAAAGGGCTGGGAGCTCAGGAGGATTACAAGGATGTTTTCAGTTTTTGCAGGGAGAAAATTAGAAGGGCCAAAGCCCAACTAGAATTTAATCTGCCATTAAACAATACTGCTGTTAAACAAAAAAAAATGTTTCTATCAATGCATTAACAGGAGCAGGGCCCCATCATGTGTAATGGTGACTTGGGAAGACAAATGCCATCACTCCAAATGTCCACGCCTTCCTCCTTCTTCCCCCACTTTAAATGCTGACCATGATGTCATATGGTCTGGGATAGCCCTTTGGTCAGTTTGGGTCACCTGTTCTGGCTGTGTCTCCTTTCAACCTCTCAGGCACGCCCAGTTTCCTCACCAGTGTGGCAATATGAAACACAGAAAAGGTCTTGGCTCTGTAAACCATGCTCAGCAATAACAAAAACATCGCTACATTATCAGTCCTGTGTTCAGCACAAATCCAAAACCCAGTCTCAAACCAGCAACTGTGAAAAAAGCTAACTCTGCCCCAGCCAAAACCAGCACAGAAGTTCAACAAGGCCAGGTACCAAGTCCTGCCCTTGGTAACAACAACCCCAGGCAGCACTACAGGAAAAGCTGCCTGGAGGAAAAGGACCTGGGGTTGCTAGTCAACAGTGGCTGAACATGAGCCAGCGTATGCTCAGGTGGCCAAGAAGGCCAATGGCATCCTGGTCTGGATCAGAAATAGTGCAGTCAGCATGACTAGGGAAGGGAAGAATTTCTTCTGAAATTAATTACAGTCATACAGGAAAACATGATAAAGTGCTGTACTCAGTAATTACTAGTCAGATTACATGCAGCATTTTATCTCTTTTTTAATTGTTTCTGAAGGAAAAATCTTGATTTCAGAATGCTGGGCGTAATATAAAAATAGATGAGGATTGAAGTCCCCAGGAAAGGCATGCAGTGCTGACCTCCACCCACTCCCTTGCACCAGCGTGTAGTGCCAGGAGAGGGCAAGTGTGTGGGCATGTGCGCAGTGACGGGGGCTGTGCTTGCGGGTGTTGATGGAACCAACAGGTCAGGCACTCACAGATCAAGCAGGGTGTTGCACATTGTAAGAAACACATTCTGTTGCAGCGCTTCTGACTTACTGATTTTTGTTTTCCCATCACCTTGATTGGCACATTGTCCTTGGACACAGTGAAGTGAAAGTCATCCCAACAGATTAATGAGTAGCTGGACTGTAAAACTAAGAACTCGGGAGCAGGTACAGCTGCAGCCGCACAGTCAGTACATGTTTCTGAAGCAGCTTGCACAATCTCGTGTTTTAATACATGAGCTGGGCTGCTATAAGTGTCATCGGAGTTCATCAGCAAAGCCTTTGTGTTCTCACTGTGTCTCTGCTGCTGTGAATTCAAGAACCACTCTCCCCTTTCCTCTTTGCACCTACAGTGCCACTGAGAGTAGTGAGTTTGGAGAGCAGCTCCCAGGGAGGTGGAAAAGGAAATAGCTTCCAGCCAAGGCTGTTTTGTCCCATGATATTGAGGGCAACCATAGGTGGGCTGCAAAAAAGGGTAGGAAAGAGCATGACAAAGGAATCCGGAAGACTGAAGCACTGAAAGAGTGAGGTTTCATCAGATGAGTGGTTTACTCTCATTCTAGCACTTTTTCTGATTAAGGGGTGGGACTCTGAGCTGGGAGGCTTGGCTAAAAGATCAGAGCAGTTCACTTGCAGGAGCACGTCACACAGCCAGCTTCCAGCGTGCTGGAGAGGACTTGTGGTACCAGCAACCCAGCTGCTCTGGGGCTGACTGAGTTTGTGGTGCAAGAAATCAGTGACGGCAAGATTCGAAACAGGCACACCGATCAACATGAGCACAGCAGGCAAAGTAAGCAACAGCTTGTATTAGAAAAGTTTCTTTGCTGCAGCTGAGTAATGCATTTTTAAATGTGAATTCTTTGCAGGGACACCGTAAGTCTGGGGGGTATAGGACAGATTAGAGTTTAGGATGAGGCTGGTATAGAAGAGCTGCCTTTATTTGCAGGCTGCTGTACTTTCCTAGGAAATGGTTGTTAACTCTTCAAGGCAATTGTTTATTTGAAGCAAGATAAGGTAACAGCACCAGAATAAGAATAACATCCCCTTTGGGTTAGCAAACTATTTTTAATCTCTGATTGGATAGTTTAAAATATGATAGAATGTACTAAGTGTTAAGATCCATGTATTTATCTGCTCTACCTGTTTCCATTCTGAGATCCTGCAGTAGTTTAAACTATTTTTAGTTTATTTGTAATTCATTTTCTAAAAGAAAGACACAGCTAATATTGTGTTAAATTTTGGGGTGAATTGCGCTGACGTTAGGACAGTCATTAATTTGAATACGTGTATAACAAGTCTCAGATTTTAGTTAACGAAGACCAGAAGTGAATTTCACATGCAATGCAATACTGGGCTGGGGTTGAAATGAGTAGTTACATCTTTGCTAGAAATTAGATGACAAGAGAGATGGAGGTTAATACCAATACATGTTCTTTCTTGCACTGCTAACGTACACCCAGGGACCTGCAAGAGGGGTTAAGGGACAAGAAACTAGAAACGGAAAACAACTGAAAGCATGTACCTTGCCGGAATGTGCCTTAAGAAACTACCGGGATCATTTGCTGTCACTGCCAGCTGTCTTCACTATTCTAAAACCAAACAGAACAACAGAAAGGAAAAAAAAAAAATGCTCTCTTTAACACTGAGTTACTGCAAGTGCAAAATTAATTGTAGCTCACTTGTAGGTAAATTCACCAAGTTCAGTCCTCTACTCAGCATTGGATGGAGCATGGTAAATGAAGTGCTGTGATGTAACTTAACTGCCTTGATTTCACTGTGTTTATCTTGGAGTAACACGGGTGTTATAGTGCAATTTATGTAACTAAGCAGCATAGTCCTTGTGTCCTGTACAAGGGTGTGTTTCTACACCTGCCCTCCCCCACCTGTAACTTGCACGGCTGGTAGAACACACGAGCAGAGAAAAAAACTGTTCAGCCAGCGCTTGTCTTAGCAGATGAAGTGGGTGATAGTGCACTGCTGCTGCATCTGTGGGATCCTGTTGCAATTCATAAAAGCTCACAGGGCCCAAACAGTCAGAACAATACATAGGCAACTAATGTCTAATTCTAGGAGAGATTTGTTTGTTCTCGGCAATCCACAGCTCTTGGCCACCTTTGTTCTTTGAAACACTACATGTACTTTGCATGTGCAAGTCATGAAATGATCATTGTGTTATGTGGGATACAATATAAATAGAGAAACTGCCTTTTTTTTTTTTAAAGTAAGTTTCCTGAAAAATGGTGCCCTTTGAAACGTGACCTTTGACCACACTTGTGAATTTTTCACTAATCACACTTGCATCTAAACATTAAATTTAAATTTATTGCAAATATCTCTTGAGGCAGTTTTTTTCAAAGCATTGTGCCCATCCCACTCTGTGTCTAGATGCTGAAAGTCCACTATTTTATTTCGTATGTTTAGTATTTCTTAGTAATTATTTCCCTTGTTACCATTTTTCAGTTTGTGGATAATCAGACATCATTTCTACTTCTACTTCAAAAGCTTTAAAACTAAAAATTTGTTTGTTTGTTGTTTTCCCCTGCAAATTTTGCAGCGTGCCAGTGTTAAGTTGTCCCAGTCACACAGGATAAATATGCATGTGCTAAACTTCTTGCATCATGGACTTGATTCCCCTCCATTTCCTTCTCAAAATAATGCCACCTGAGCACTTGCAGTCAATAGACTTAACAGAGTGACTGAGGACTTCAGAGTGTCACCCAAGAAAATCATATTTCAGGGCCCGGGGCTCTTTAAAGGTCTAGGTTGAGATCTTTAAACACCTCCAAGGAAGAACAGCAATTATGGGGACAGAGAGCTTTTAAATACACTAGGATTGAGCTTGCAGGGAGGAAACCTGTTTGAGAGGCTGGGATGAGGTGTGGACAATGCTCCTCTCTTTTCTGAGGGCATTTTTCTCTCAGTGGCAGATGGCCAAAGGAGGCCTAAGACCTGTCAGTACCAGGACAAAGCCTGAAGAGTTAATGGGCAAACTTCAGTCTAACAGACAGAAAAAAAAGCTGTCTGGGATAGGTGGGCAGTAACCCCACCTGAGTTAAACACGCCTTCTGAGAAGGAGGGTACCTTAGCATGGATAATACACACTGAAGGGAAGGTTCCAGATCACCTCTGTCGAGTGCTACATCAGTTTGCCCAGCTGTCCTCTCAGCCATCACCTCATGGCTGAACTTGGGCTCTACTAGAATGTTCATAAATCTGTAGCAGGCTCTGAATTCCATTTTTAGCAATTTTGTCAGTTCCCAACACAGACAGTTCTAGGCAATACAGACTTTATCACAGCCTGATAAGTGACATCATTTAGTGTGCCATCTTTAAGAAGATACAAATATAGACAAGTAAGCCAACATAGCAAAAGAAATCCACCAAGGAAGTTAGCAAAGGAGCAATGAGTATGGATAAGGTATCCCATTACCCTAGGAAACTATTACACATGCAGCTGAAAACTTGATGTGACAGAAATATGAGCAAAGTCAGACATAATCTTGGTGGGGGAAAAAAATAGGCTTACACTGAGCTTTGGTGTTGACTTTTTTGTTGTTTTGTTTGGAGATTTTTCCCTGTAGCTTTCCCTCTCTTCTCCACAAATATGAGCAGAAGCTTCACATGCAGAAACAGAAGAATCTGTTTGTGTGGTGACTTGAAAATGCAAGTGCCATTCCCATTTTCTCTGCTCTGTTTGCAGGTTATTAAATGCAAGGCAGCAGTGCTGTGGGAAGCCAATAAACCATTCAGTATTGAGGAAGTGGAAGTTGCCCCACCAAAAGAACATGAAGTTCGCATAAAGGTACTAAAAATAAAATTTAAAACAACTCCTATGACTTGCATTCTGTCTTGCTTTTAATCAGAATTAGTTCTATAAATTTTTAAGACCCAGTCAGAAAACATTCTACTAGTAAGTAATACCGGTCAGTGAGCTCCTAGGTAACATGTTCAAAATCCTAAATTTGGTAATGAGGTTCTTTAAAAAAAAAGGAAAGTTTTTCAGTGTTGGATTTTATACTAACTGACATCTCTTTTTCTAACAGGCTGAAAAAATTACAGTACAAGGCAAAAATCAGAATTTCCTGTAGTGTGGAGCAAGAAATTTTTTTTACTTTGTTTGAATCTGTGCTGGGAAAAATAGCTTATTAGGGCTGGGAGCTTCCTCTTTTACCTGGATACTGGCCTCAGTGGAATTCAGCAGCTGCCTTCCTTTTTGAGCAGTTTCAAGTGTTACACGCATGAGGAAAACCCTCTCACAGGGTTGACAAATCCATTTGTCAGAATAAAAGTTGTAAATACATACCTGAATGTTTCAAAAGAAATACTGCTGTTCTAGCTGCAAGAAAAGGCAAAATGTCATCTAAAATACTATGTGTAGTCTAATTCTTTTTATGTAACATATACAAATATTTACAATAGATACACAACACAATAATAGAATTATTATGCAATTATTTAGAATATAAAATCATTGTATAATGCATAATTTATATACAATATCTATGATATATTGGCATATAATCTAAATATAATAAATATAAAATATACACAAGATTTCTATGTTTATAAATAATATGTGATGGTTAATTTGTATTTACATAATTTTATATTTATATAATATTACACACTTTTAAAATGTGTTTATATATAAATATTAGGAATAATGTAATTTACTCTGTTCTCCCTATACAACTGTATTGCTAGAAATTGGTTCTACTGAAAATCTATCAGACTCCCTATAGAGCTCAGTACTGCATAGCAAACATTCACCAAGGAGCTTTGCCCTGTAGATCAAAGACTAATACATACCACAAAAGCCTTAAATCACGCAAACAAATCTGTTTTACCCGTAGATTTATTGTGTGCATATTGGATTTTGGAGGGAAGCAAGTGGTTTCTCCAAATGTAGAATACAATTTCACTTCTGCATATGACATGACATAGTTAAATGCAGAACTATTCTTGTCTTTCCTGTAAATCAGATCATGGCCACTGGGATCTGTCGCTCCGATGACCATGTGATAACTGGTGCACTGGTTATGCCTTTTCCTATAATTCTTGGGCATGAAGCAGCTGGTGTTGTGGAGAGTGTTGGGCAGGGAGTGACTTCAATCAAACCAGGTATGAAACAGCACTGAAAACAAACCCTGTGCTGAGTTTCCAGACTCCTCCTTAAGTCAAAGATTATTACATTATTTTAATTGCACAGGAAAATATTCCAATTTCCATTTTTTCAAGGATACCTCAAAGGATATAAACCTGCTGTTTACCCCTTTCTGTGTTCCCAATATTGATTTACTTTCAGATTTTCTGCTCAATTTCTTTTAGTTTTGGCAAAAACATCTGCAGCTTGCTTTCCACAAAGTGCTTTTCCTGTCGTGGGACTAAGAACGTAGAGTCTTTGCTGTTGTTCATATGAAATCAGGCATTAGCTGCAGGTTCTTCAAACCCAGTTTATACAGCTCACCTTTCTCAAGAAAAAGGCAAAGCAAAGCACTACACAATAAAGCACCTTCTTTTAATTCTCCTAACACCTAAATAATCCACTGACTTCAGTAGACCAGAACTTAGGTCTTACTTCACTTTAAAAGCATCAGGGCAAAACAGGAGTGCCCACCCTGCTGCAGGCTTTGCATGGAGGCAGCACCAGTGCAGGTGAGGCAGCGCTGCTCCCTGCGGGCTGAGTTGCTTGGAGGATGCTCATCTGGACCAGCTGCTCCTCTCCCTACATTCTCTTTGAACCACAGTGTGTAGATAGTCAGTGAAATATGCCAATTTTCAGCCAACTGCTGCAAGATGAGATGGGATTCCTCCACACTTTTATAGGACCGAAAAAATTCTAACAAGGGCTAAATTATTAAGAGAAAATATGCTGTGAAAAAAAATCTACACAGAACCACTCAATTTCCCAGCAGTTTGTTACGATACCTGAGTAGTTCACTTTTAACACCTCTGTACTTGCAGTGTCTTTGTCCATACTGACAAGTATGAAGTCTGTCCAAAGCAGATTGGTATGTATAAGAAAAAATTTTATTACAGGTTTCTGCTTTAACTCCAAACAAAATGCATACTGCAATTTTCAGTGATAGCTCTAGCTGCTTTTTCTCTTATGTCTGGGTACATAAATCTCTCTGTTTTCTAATTCTAGCTGCCCCATGTTTCAAGGTGAGCTGAAATAGCAGGCCTGAACACATACATGCACAAAATCACATTTCTCAGATGTTGCTTAATTTACACCTCCAGGTTCTGAAAAAAGGCTTCAATTTGTGCAACGTTTTTTTAGCAAAATGATTACTAAGCCCATGTCACAGTTACAAGTTAACTCAGGGTTGAGGTAGTGGGGGCATTTAATGTTGTGTAGGCATTTTTCATGTTTTAGTGGAAATCAAAAATTTCCCTTGACTTTCAATGTGTCAGGGATTAGCCACATTTTAAAACTGACAAATCATAAACTGATCTGTATTAGGAGATACCTGTTTAGAGATTATTAGGCATTTACCATATATCATTGCTGTGGAAATTGCATAGAAGTAAAAAACTGCACTGGGAAGCTATGTGCTACTTTGTTAATCACATAATTGTGCTAGAGAACTAGAGATGTTGGCTTAACTTGTGTGTGCCACTGCTTCTCAGACAAGTTTTTTACCTGCCTTTACTCAATACAACAGTAAGAGGACTGCTATATAGCAAAGATGCTCAAAAGGACTGGCAAATTAATGCTTAATTCCCCATTCTTTGTATGCACAGTTTACAGCCCTGTTATCTTGGCACTCCAATCTGCTGTCTTAGTGGATGTCAATTTTTATCTCAATTTCTTTACTAAAAGAAGGTGTATTACTACCTTCTTTTTACACAGAAGATGCAATAAACTGCCAAGTAAGTACTTCAGAAGTGTCAGTAGATAACATGGTTGTATGACTTAGGTCGAACTCAGTTCTGTGGAAAGACACCAGGAATTTTGCGTATCAAAATTACTTGTCATAACTTTGACCTAGTTATGTCCTTTATACAATGGACAGAGATGGTCCATTGCAGCAGAAGGAAATAAAACCATCACTGCACTCCTAGTGAACATTTGCCTGGGGATTAAATACATTTGCTTCATGTTTTTTCCTGCATGCTTCTTGTTTGTCTTTTTAAATCCTCTGTCATTACTCTTTTTATTTCTAGGAGACAAGGTTATTCCACTCTTTGTTCCACAATGTGGGGAGTGCAAGAGTTGCTTAAACACCAAGGGTAACCTGTGCAGTAAAACTGAGTGAGTTTTCCTGGATTATTTACAACCCTAATTTGATTTTACTTTATACAAAACTGATTACACACAACAAATTTCACTTGCCATTATTTCTGGTCATCTTTCAAACAGCCTTGGTACAAGTCCTGGATTAATGCCTGATGGTACCACTAGATTCACCTGTAAAGGAAAAGCAGTTCACCATTTTCTTGGTACAAGTACCTTCACTGAATATACAGTAGTGCATGAATCTGCTGTGGCCAAAATCGATTCTGCTGCTCCTCTGGAAAAAGTTTGTCTAATTGGCTGTGGATTTTCAACTGGTTATGGGGCTGCTCTGCAGACTGCCAAGGTAAATATTGTGGTGGGTGTTTCTGATATTTTATGAGGTCTGCTCAAGACTGTGTGGCCTGCAAGTGAGTTATCAGCATGGTAGCCAGGAGGTATAGACTCTGTTTAGTTCAGTGTGGAAAGAAGATACTAGTTCTTTGCCTACTTCAGATTCTGTCTCTAGGGTACTCAGAAGCCTTCAATTCAAAATCCAGCAAAATTACTTATTACCATCTATAGAGTTTTCCCTCATAGCTTTATCACGCCTAGAAGAATGTTACAACAGAGTTCATTGTAACTGAAGTCTAGGAATACATAGAAGCCCATATATGCAACACTCAATTTGTAGCAATTCATGAGTGTGACTTTTAGACAGTGGAGTGACATTACAGATCTTAACACCACTGGAATAAAAACCATCATAAAAAAAAATGTGTATCACCTGAAACTGAGACATATAATGAAAACCTGATCTCAGAAATGTATTTTAAGGACAATTTCTCTTAGTCACATGTAGCATTATAACAGTATAGCTGGCTACTGCACTAGCAGGTATGCATGTGCAAATTCCTTCTCAGCGGGTAATCTCTAAATTGCAAGTGCTTAAGTGAAATCTCATTGATAATGAGGAAATGCATGGCGCTTTCCCTAGCCTGTAACAATATGCCATGTTTACGTGGTTATTATTATAGGTGGAACCAGGCTCCACCTGTGCTGTCTTTGGCCTCGGAGGAGTCGGCCTCTCTGTTGTCATGGGCTGCAAGGCGGCTGGAGCTTCCCGCATCATTGCCGTGGACATCAACAAGGACAAGTTTGCCAAGGCCAAGGAGCTGGGAGCCACCGACTGCATCAACCCTAAAGATTTCAGTAAGCCCATCCACGAGGTGTTGATGGAAATGACCGGCGGGGGCGTGGACTACTCCTTTGAGGTCATCGGCCGCACAGATACCATGGTAAGCAACCCAAAGATGGGGTGACACGAGGCATTAGCTTGTTAGGATTCTCTTCACCAAGCCACCAAGCACTGAAGAGGAGGAGGAGTTGAGAGCCACTGGCAGAGTACCGAGCTAACTTCAAACCTGTTAAGTCCAGCTATCAGCCACTGAGATGCTGGGACAGAAGCATGCTCAGAAATTTAGGAAAGGGAACTTCATTGTAGTGCCCTGGCCTAACCAGGGTGGCTACATTTCACATAGCCCATTATCTGCTCTCTAACAGTGGCTTATCACTAATGGCTTAGACAAAATGGGGGAGTAGAGCAAAGTCAGGACATACCAAACCAATGAGACCAGATACAATGGTGTGAGCAGATACAATGGACATTTTTTTATGTGGTTTCAGTTACAAAAAATGAATTGGAAGCACAGTCCTGAGAGGAGGAGATGGAGTTCAAACTTCTGTGCCCCAAAGACAAATCTTGCCTGTTTATGTGTGTCCTTCTGTTTCTAATGCAGACTGCAGCCTTGGCCTGTTGCCAAAATAACTATGGAGTCAGTGTGATTGTAGGAGTGCCCCCTGCAGCACAAAACATCACTTTTGATCCCATGCTCCTCTTCACTGGTCGCAGCTGGAAAGGCTCCGTCTTTGGAGGTAAGGACTTGGAAAAGGATGTGATTTAACTGGCTTGGGAAACTTGTAAATCATCTTGAATGAAATAGGATATATCGAAGTCATTGCTTACACTGTCTTATTGGAAGTAATATTGATGGCTATTTTGCTGACGAAGAAGTTCATAGGGAATTAATTATGGGAACTGTTAGTTAACGGCAAGAGAAGGAAGGGAAAAACCAGAAAGGGAGGGAGGGGGAAGAACAGCAAGAGGAGACAGAGAGAAAAGAAGACATAAAAAGACAGAAAATAGAGAAAAAGAGGGAGGAAAGAAGAAAGAAGAGGGGGAAATGAGAAAAAAGGGAGAGGCAAAAGAAGAGAAAAAAGAAAAGGAGGGCAAGGGGAGGAAGGAGAAGAGATAAAAATAAAGAGGAGGGAAAAGATAAGGAGAGCGATAAGAGGAGATAAAGGATAGAAGATAAAGGGGAAAAAAAGAGAAAATCATAAAGAGGGAGAGAGGACAGAGGGAGGGGTGAAAAAGAGCCAGCAGAAAAAGAAGAATGAGAGGAAGAGAAAGGGAGAGACAGCAAGAGAGATGGAGAATCAGGACTGTAAAGGACATCAGAGGTTATACCCAGCTTAGGTCAGACCCCAGCTTAGCCCCTGGCCAGCTGATGATAGTCCCTTCCCATTCCTTCTCTTTTTGGAGCTCTCCCAGCAGTCCCACACTCAGCAAGTCCTTGCTCACTCAACACAAAGCTGATGGCCACAGAAAATTTGTTTCCAACAACAGGTTTTCTCACTCGTAACCAGTTCCTCCCATGTATTCAAAAGACACCTGAATAAAATAGCAGAGACAAATCAGGTTCCTCTGGAAGGGCATGCTACTATTTTATGACAGCTTTATCTAGTGGTGCTTGTAAGAAGAAAGACACATCCACCACCCACTCCCCAGTTTTGAGCAGACAATCAAGTTTCCACTTACCAACGTGGATGTCAGCACTCTGGCTTTTGTATGAAATGTGATTAAGTTGAAACAGGATTTATTGTGGGGGCACGTTTGGATTCTGTAAAGACTGATATTTGTACTGGTCTTATGCTGGGTTTGTGATACATGGAATAGCTGCACTTTGTCCCATGTGTTTCCTGCTGGCACCCTGCGTTACAAAGATAAAGCCATACTGCAACATTTCACCCTGTTACTCTGCTATAGAAAGTTTATCTAAAAGTTCAAGCTGCCCTGGGTTTTATGCATTTTCAGAAGCATTTAATATCATTATGCACTGTCTGTGGGGTTTTTTTCAGGCTGGAAGAGTAAAGATGCAGTTCCTAAACTGGTTGCTGACTACATGAAGAAAAAGTTTGTTCTGGATCCATTAATAACCCACACACTGCCTTGGACAAAGATCAATGAAGGATTTGATCTTCTAAGGACAGGAAAGAGGTAAACACTGTTTCATTGTAAAGGTTCTGTATAAATAACCTAAAGGAAATTTATGGTAAGACAAAGTCTGACTTCTGGTAGAGAATGGGGAAGGCAGCTCACCATGCCCCTTAATCCCTCCCAGTGTGTTCCCATGGGTTGCAGCTGAAGTAATAAAGACATCAAACCTTCAGCTTTTGAAATGCAGTGGGCCCTTGCAGAGAAACTTTCCTTGCAGAGGAACTTTCAGATTCTAGTTGGAACAAAGACACTGGGTGGCAAAGGGAGAAATGACTACATAATTGGGGAAGTCTCTTCCCAGTACCCATTGGAAAAAAAGCACACAACCAAGGGAGCATGGGAGTGCCAAACTGTAGAGTGCCTGGGGTTAGCTACATCACATTCCAAGAAACATTTCAGGATGAGGAGCAGGAACACAGAAATAGCCTGTTCCTCTTGTGAGTTAGGGAACAGTCCCAGTCCAATTGGTCCTAAACTCACTGGGTACGTTCTTGAACTTCAGAGCTTTTAAAAAAGGAAAGTATTTGGTATATATATACGTTGCAAACTCAGAATTTAGGTCTTATGTTTTCCTCAAATCTTGTGAAAGTTCAGCTCAGACTCTGCTTTCACAGGATATTGAAACTGGAAATATTTTTTTGATAGAGACATTTGACAAAATTCCCCATGGGAACTGAAAATTGTCCTCGGCAGAAGTAGGAAATGCATTTGTGTATCTCAGTATGTGTGGGGACTACCCTTTTTGAAAGTTCTAGATGTTTATAACTTAAAGAGTCTGGAGAATTACATTCATGTTTTCTTTTAATTGTCATTTGCTAGCAGTTATTTTAGGTGTTACTTGCTCTGAATACAAAAAGCAAGTAACAGAAGAATTTCAGGCCCTGAGGCTTGTTCTCAGGTTCTAATGACGCAGCACACATTTCATTTTTTGACTGTCCTTATTTTACATAGATTATAAATGTTAGTTTTAGTTCTTAGTATAACAAATGGGAAAGTGGTGAGGACAGAGATGCCATCAGCTTTGCTGGGTAACTGACAGTCAGCCTGAAGATGGAGGCGCATTGCAGCTGATCATTTTTATGGAGTATAATACTTCAGTCTTTCAGTGCAGAATAAGCTGTACCAGTTACCCTGTAACTGGAAAGATGTGTCTAAGCCCCTCTCTGAGGAAATTCTCAGGCTGTAGCTGGTAATTAATTACCAAGAGCCCTCGGCTTCATCAATGAAGGCTTTGCAGTCTTCTGTGAGTTTTGTTCTCGACATCTGCAGTGAAGTTTGCACACCTGCTCTGTCATTTTGCTGCAAGCTGGGGTGGGGGGCAGGCAGTGATATCCCAGATTATCAGAGAAAACAGCAGTGTTCTGCTGATATTAGCCATGGGGATTTTCTAGTCACTAACTTGTCATTTCATCTTGCAGTATCCGCAGTGTCCTAACGTTTTAGGATTCCCAGACATTAAGCAGCAGATGGCTCAGCACCAGTACAAACTTCACCATCCTCCAATACAACTTACATGAAATGCAAACCAAGACTTTCCTGAAAGATCTACCACTACCCTTGAATAAAAGGATCAAGCTCAAACCCCACAATTCAAGCACAGCATTTATAAATGAAACAATCTTTTTCCTTCTACCTCTGTCTCCTCATTCTTGTTTTAAATCCTTTATATTGTGCTGCAATTTTTTTAATAGCCAATTATGAATTACAGGACTTGGTGCTGTCAGACGTGTTATTAAAAGTTTGGATTTTTTAAAATTACTTATAATATGCAATCTTTTAATAAAATAAAAATGAAAGAAACTGTTTCTTTGGGCTTCCCTAACATTGCAATCTTAAGAAATTTGTATATGCACAGTAAAACTCTAGGTTAGAACTGTGTATCCATCCTGAATGACTATATCATTCCAGGGCCTAATAGGCAAGGAATGATACAGCAGAAATTAAAATTTATGGTGACCATATGTTTGAATTAATAATTTCAGTAAATGATATTTAAGTAAATCATAGACTTAGGTACTGGAGAATGTTTCACCACTTGGTATTTTACCAGATTAACACTCCCAAACATTTTATGTAAAACTGATGTGTTGTTGTTCTGTGTTGTGGTTTGTATTTGGTGTTTTGGGGGGTTTTTATCTTTATGCCTCTTCCTTGGGGTTGTTTTAGTTGTTGATCAGTATGGTTTTAGACCTTTGGCCGATTTATTCCAAGTGCCTCTGATGTTTGGGAAGCAATGTGAAGAAATATGAATGTGCATCAAGTATTGGTTTTTGTTTCCATTATACAAAGGGGAGGCTTCTTAATTTCTCAAGTATGAATACAGAATAAATGGGAAGAAACAGTTTACTGGTAACAGTTTGCAACAACTCAAACATAAAGCATCTTACTGTTTTCTGAATTTGCAATGTGGAAGCAGGAACAGAGGCTATTTGTATCTCGGGAAATATGGTCAACATTGACATATCTTCAGCACGGACTAATAAGCGCTCACAGGCATTCACACACATGGCAGCTGGGTAGAAGAGCCTGTGAAACAAGGGGACCGTGTGCTACTAATGACTTACCTGTTTGTGTCAGCAGAAAGAGTCTGAGTGGCCCAGTTAGTTTAACGATTTGAGGACAAGAGATCACAGTTTAATTATTTGAGGACCAAGAGATTACAGTTTAACAGAAAAACACATGTGTAAACTAAATTTACACAAAAATTGAGAGCTGAACTTCGGTTGTCAGTGTAAAAGGGGGGAAAATAGAGCTGAAGTACAACAAACGTCACTTCTATCCTCTTCAGGATGATGCAAAGCCCATTTTTGTGGTTGTAATCTGCCAAGCATAGTAAACACCTGCTGTTAGTATCTTTATTAGGCATTTGCTGGGCTCCAAAATAATAAACCCATTAAATCTTTTTTTTAGGCATATTTTACAAGGCAGCCATCTAGATCTGTCTTCACATGGAGGAATGAAGTGTATTCTGACTGGGAAACAATGAGAAGTTCCTACTTTCCCAGAGCATTTGGCCCTGCAGAACCTCATCGACACTCAGCTGAATATTAATTTGTTTGTGTGACTGTAAAGCATGGACAGAAGGTTTCTGACAGACCTTCCTAATGACTCTCTGGCCCTGAGGTACTCCAGGTGGCTCCAGGGCAACATGCACAGCTCTGTGTAAGCCTCCATTTAGGAGCTTTCCTGGGACAGAGTAGAGACCACATTCCCCATCAGAGCACCAGCAGCCTACTAGCATATCATGACACTGAAAAATCCACAAAAAGACACGAAAACCCCAGTAATTTCCCAAGAAACAAACTAACTACCAGACAAAGCACAAATGGTGTTTCCTCAGACCTCAAACTCTGCGAGTGTTTAACTGAACATCACTTGGCTTTGCGTACAACTGAGCACTCCCATGTTTCTGCTCTCCCACCACATCCCACCCACCCAAACACTCCCCCAGGACATGGCACATGCTCCAGTGTGCAGCTCTATTTTTACATGCTTGTAAAATCACACTCCCTGATAGTGCATCACAGCCAAATCATCATTCCCACACAGCTTAATCCTCTCCAGTGCTTCCAGATTATCAGATGGAGAGCACAGATCCCAGTAATAAAAACAACTGTGCTACACAGATACCTGGGAGACAACAAGCCCATGTTTTGTTCAGGGGTTGTCACATCTTTGAGCAAGTGATAAAAATTGCTCTGGACAAGTAAAAAAATTTTCTCTTACAAGATGCATAAATCATACTAGAAGTCATGATAGATTTATTTCTTTTTTTAATGCAGCAGGTAGAACAGGCTGAATATTGAAAATCTTTAAAACTTCATTCTAGAACTCCTTATTCCTGGGAGATCATACATCATCATCACTCACTGTCTGATTGAGGCTACTAGAGGTGCAAATAAATGTATGAAAAAGTAGAAATTTCTTGGGAAAAACTGCTAAACATCCCTGTTTACCTGAAATACAGATAAAAATGATCCAAAAGTGCATGTCTGCTCTAGAGCCAGCTGCTCATGTCCAAGACAGGACCGTGTCATCACCTAGAGGTTGGGTTGACCAGCAGGGCTGGGGAACTGAATGCCAAACAGCACTTCCATGTGGCTGGAACCACGGTCACACCACAGGGCTGCCATGATCTGTGCATGAGCTGAGACAGCTGCTGGGGCAGGGTCGTGCAGCTGGGCTGCATCCCTGAAGATGGAGATGGGTGCAGGGAACCTGAGAGCTGGGGGCTCAGCCTGCCAACTCCAAGTCCTGCAGCTGCTACCGACCTTCCCCCTCAGCCCATGAAAGAGGGTTGGGATACTTGGTAGTGAGCACCAATGCAATCCTCTGCGGGCAGCCCCCTGAACACATAAACATGGAGTGTCTTCCCAAACGCAGAAGCAGTTCCCAAACACACAGTGCTCGTCTTAGCCTGGTCCCCCAACAAGCTCTTGGTCATCCTGTCTCCTCTGTACATCACCTTGTCCAGTGCCTCAGCAGAAAATAGCTCTGGGGGAACCTGAAGAGCCCAGGGAAAGTAAAGCCACTCACAAATCTGGCTACACACAGGAGAGAAGCAATTATGTCCTTGGAAAAAACCTCCTTCCTGACACATTCTGCCCTTACTATTCATGTGAAAATAGCTGCAATACCACAGACAGCAAAGTTTCAACCCAGGAGGCCGTGTGCCATGTGGATTTGTCCACCACACCACGTTTTCACTGCCTTTGGGGGGGTTTTTTTGTGTGTTTGGGGGTTTTTGGGTTGGTGGTTTTTTGTTTTTTTTTTTTTTTGGGGGGGGGGGGGTTGTTTTTGTTTTTTTGNACACGGGGCGACGGCAGCTTCCCTCCAGCCTGCGACAGCGACGGACACAGCTCTGCTGAGACCACATGGCCACTGCGGGAAAAGTAAGGACGACGCATTCCCCATCTTCCTTTCACTCTCGGGTGCCCTGCTCTTGGCCAAATCCACTACAAAAGGCTCAGCCTGCGCACCACTCTGCCTGCCCTCTTTCCCCCGACCTTACTCCCCCACCTCTTCCAAACCCCTGTGAATCTCACCAGCTTCTGCTGTCAGGCAACTGCACGTGTCCATACCTGCAGTAGGTAGTGCATTCCGCCTCTGTGCTGCCCAGCTCCTCAGGAGAGAAAATCTGGAACTGGGCTGCTCTGAAAAATGCCCTCCTGCTCAATCCCACTCCGTGCTGCTGCTTTGACAGCAAACGTGGCTCTGTAGCGATGCCCTCTTCAGCCACTCATCTCCTGCACTCAAACCTTGTCCATGGCAATACCCTTCTCAAGCTGCAAGCTCCATTTTGCTGATGCCAAACAGCTTTGAGTTGACTGGGGAAGGGTTTAAGCAATGTCATATGCAAATCATCCTTTTGGCAAGCGAAGAAATCATCCAGTTGCCAGGCAGACTGGGACTGTTTCATAACCTTTTTTAGGTACCTTCAGCCCACTGAAACTAAAGGTTCTGTCCTGCTTACCTTAAGCTGTGATAGCTTATGTTGCTATCACATCTGCCCCATACACCAGATGAACCAGTCACTTCATTTTGCATTTCACACTTGAAACGAAGCCAGTGCTTACTGAACATTGTTTGGCTTCGCACACAGCTGAGTACTCCCATGTTTCTGCTCTCCCAGCAAATCCCCCAGGAAACAGCACAGGACAGTTGTGTAGCTCTAGAAGTGTGTGCTGCAGAGTGCAGAGACACATGCTGTGCAGCTCCGGCTTTGGTGATTGTAGGACAACTGTCCTGGACTTTTGTCAAAGGCGAACCTTCCCCTGAAGTGTAACCCTCTCGGTTGCTTCCAGGTTATCACGTGCAGAGCTGCTGTTGCCTGGGCCCCAGGTAAACCACTCTCTGTTGAGGAGGTGGAAGTTGCACCCCCAAAGGCAAGGGAAGTCCGGATCAAGGTAAAAACACATTTCAATAAATTTTCTCCATTGCGGTAGTTGCTTTTGTATATAACCTTGGATATAACCAAGTGATCTGTGTCCACCCATGGGCCTTAACTGTCCAGAGAAGTTCTGTGGAAAATCCTTCCACATACTGAGATACACAGAGGCTGGACTATTTCTAAATATCACCATTTATTCTTTGCTCTCTAAACAGATTGTGGCCACAGGCATCTGTCACTCAGATGAACACATTTTGAAAGGTTCCGTGGCTAATGTGGAATTCCCAGTTATCCCAGGACATGAAGGAGCTGGGATTGTGGAAAGCATTGGAGAAGGAGTGACCTCTGTGAAACCAGGTAACCAACACACACTCAAACGCATGCTCAGGATTCAGGACTCAAAGCTCTGCCAGGTGCTCAGAACCTTCCCGTTGCTCCTGAGCCAGTGGTTCAAAACCTAACTGCACACTCATTGCACTGGACTCTCATGTCCACTTTCCCAATCTGTTCCTCATGTACATGAGTGGGGCCTAGAGCATTTCATCCTCACAGGGAAAGCAGAGGATTCATGGTAGGTTGCTGCCATTGGAAAGCTCAGGAGGGGTGATTCAACAGGCAATGCCCTCAAGGCCTGCTGAGCAAAAGGCACCTAACAGAGATCCGCTTTGTTGCAGGAGACAAAGTGATCCCACTTTGCATCCCTGAGTGTGGGGAATGCAGCTTCTGCCTGAATCCTGAATCCAACTTCTGCCAGAAGTCCCAGTGAGTTTGCTTTCCCTTTCCCTACACCTACATGGGATTAACTTTATGACAAATCTGACACCCCCATCAGTGCTTTAGTCAATGAAACACTAATGTTTGCAACTCCCCGCAGTATCTCTGAGCCACAAAACCTGCTGCCGGACAAGACCAGCCGCTTCACTTGCAAAGGGAAGCAGATCCACCACTTCCTGTGGATCAGCACCTTTGCAGAATACACCGTGGTCCCAGAGTACGCCGTTGCCAAGATAGATGCTGCAGCGCCTCTGGACAAAGTCTGCTTGTTTGGCTGTGGGTTTTCCACAGGCTATGGGGCTGCCATCAACACAGCCAAGGTTGGTATTCAGGCGTGTTTAGCACCCCACAGCCAGCCTCGCAACCTCATCAATCCTGGGCAAAAGAAACCTCGTCCTCCTCTTGCTCCTCCTCTTCCCGCTGGAGACTCACAGGGCCCCATGCTGTGCAGGTAAAACCAGGCTCCACCTGTGCCGTCTTTGGCCTCGGAGGAGTCGGCCTCTCTGTTGTCATGGGCTGCAAGGCGGCTGGAGCTTCCCGCATCATTGCCGTGGACATCAACAAGGACAAGTTTGCCAAGGCCAAGGAGCTGGGAGCCACCGACTGCATCAACCCTCAAGACTTCAAGAAGCCCATCCAGGAGGTGCTCACTGAGATGACCGGACACGGCGTGGACTATTCCTTTGAGGTCATCGGGCAGGCGGACACCATGGTAGGTGACACTGCACCACCTGTCCTTCCTCCCAGATCATCACAGGCT
>VYXC01009325.1:0-15056 GCA_013397175.1 Platysteira castanea
CAAAAGAATGAGGTGTTGGGGCTTGCTCCCCCGGCTCCCCCTGGGGGAGGGGAGCCTGGGGGACGCATGGCGGAGCACGGGGTCTCTGGGACCCCTGCTCTCAGGTCACACGTTCTTGGGCTCTTTTTGTGATTGGATATTTTGTGTGGCCCTGGCCAGGGAACGGCGGGGGGTTCCCCGGGAGGAAGCAGTCTGTACTGGTGGCTGGCCATGCTGGCTGGAGGAGAAATAAAGACCAAATGAACAGCTCTGAAATATCGTGTCCCTGGTTCTTCCATGGGTCAAGGCTGTTTTCAGAAGCTGCACAGGACTGCAACAGGTACCCAGTTAAAGCATCAGAGATTCATTTGGTATACCAAGAGAAAGACTGAAGATATATTTTTCCAGTTACACCAAACTAGAAATATTCGCTCTTTAACATAATAAGACTGTGAGGCTGACAATGATTGCTTTAAGTTTAATTAGCTAATTGATCTTCACTGCCTTTGTCTTCTGTCTTCCTTAGTGCTTTTGCACCTTTCATGTGCAAATTTATCTTTGGCATAAATACACTGGCCTTCAGCCAAATTATCTCATAGTTTTCTGTTGGATCTTTCAATTTTAAGCAGCCTGTATGCAGTAAGAAATTGTATGGGATCCGCCAAGAATAAATCAGATGTGGTACTCAAAAAAGTTGATGATGCAATAGTGTTTTCTCCATGACAGGTTAGAAAATGGGAGTGCAGGTGGTTTTTTGCTCAATTCCTTCAGTAGCAGGGATGAATGACAAAAGGAAAAGGAAAACCCATGTTATCAATAAGTGCCTTAAGAACTGGTGCCACCAGCAGAATTTTTGGTTTTTTCATCATGGGGCAACTTTTTGGCACCAGGTCTGCTAGAGTCAGATGGGCTTCATCTATCTAGCAAGGACCAAAGGATTCTGGCCCATGAGTTGGCAGGGCTGATTGAGAGGGCTTTAAACTGGGTTCAAAGTGGGCAGGGGATGAAATCAGGCTTTTCAGAGATGAGCCTAGGGGTGGTAAGCCAGAGTCAGGGTGGTCTCTTCTCCCAGGCAATTAGCAATAGGACGAGAAGACATGGTCTTAAGCTGTGTCAGGGCAGGTTTACGTTGGACATTAGGAAGAAGTTCTTCACAGAAAGAGTGATTGGGCATTGGATGGGCTGCCAAGAAAGTTGGTGGAGTCACCATCCCTGGAGGTGTTTAAGAAATGACTGGATGTGGCACTTGATGCCCTGATTTTTTGACAAGGTGATATTAGGTCACAGATTGGACTTGATGATTTCAAAGCTCTTTTGGAACCTGGCTGATTCTGTGATTTTCAGCAGTTTTTTGACTCAATCACATCTTCCTTCAGAAAATTCTTAAATTACCCTCATTTTCCAAGAATGAAGGACACTTACATGGTGTTCAGAACTCATCCACCAAGAAAAACAATGCTTTCTACCGTATGAAACCCCAAATGTATGACTATTATTTTGATATACAGACCACTTTCTCTAAATTTCACCCTGAGATGAGAGACCTAGAGATTCAAAATAAGTGCAAATGAAGACAGTGGCAAGAAATTTTTCTGTAGCAGAGAAACAACCCTGGGAGTACCTCCAAAACTGTTAGTGGCAGTAGGAGGTGTCCTGGTGGCCAAGCAATCTTTCCTTCTCAAGTTTCTACAGAGTGAGAGCAAAATGACAGATCAGCAGCCTGTTCCCTTGGCTAATTGCTACAGACCACCTTAGCAGTGATTTACGGTGGCATATTTAAATGCATACAATAATTTGTACAGATGAAATACTTGGCTACCACATAGGTATTTTTATTGTAGATCAGGATAATAGCCCTGACTCACCCATATCGGTGACATTTCCAAGCTTGTGTATTGTTCAGGAGTTAACATCCCATTCAGTATCTGACAACCGGGGTGTCAAGGCTGACAGTTACCATCTCTTCTACGTGGCGCCTAAGGCTAGGATTTGTCTCTGGTTTCATTTATTAGTTATATAACCCACATGCTATTTTTGAGCTATTAGGAAAAAAAAGAAAAGAAAAGAAATAAGCCAATGTAGAGAAAAAGAAATCCCCATCTGGGAATTACCCACCAGGTAACTACACACAGTGGACTGATTTACATATGCATGTATTAATTTTCATTTAAAATGTTTGTGCCAGTGAAAACAGAGCCAATGAAACCTTAAGGGGTTACATAACATTGATAAATGTACTGCAACAGTTACGGGCAAGCACAGGGCCCCTGAGATTTACAGGCTCTTTTTTTTTAATGTCCTAACTAGAAAAGCTCAATTGCAGTGCAGCATCTGCATTTTGCAAAAAAATTTTGCTTATTTTTAGCTAATGTCTTAGTTTGGATGGCCTGAGCCATGTCCAAATCATAAGGTAAATCTGAATCTCATATACTACCAGTTACTACCTGATTCCCACTTTTTCTTACATTAGTAAAAGCAAGGAAAACAGTGCAGTGCCATAAGCTATGACAGTCTGAAATCCACACTCTCACAGTTATTATGGTATTATCTGAGGCGAGTTTTGGGGAGAGCAGTGAGGACAACAGCAGGGGGCATGGAGGAATGAAACTGAGCTAAATAATAGCAAGTCAAATCAAAGCAAGTGTGGGTAACAATGTCCCCTGTGCATGCTTCTGACAGCTGCTCCCTGTGCTGCCAGCCCTGAGTTTGCTTTTGGTGGGGTGCATCCTTCATTCCCTTCAAAGGCACCCCCTTTCCTCTCCAGACAGATTTGCTCATCAGTGCTGTGAGAGACATCATGGCATCATTTCGAAACTGCTGCACTGGCAGCCCATGGCTCTGTTCATGCCAAAGTGTAGCATAGGCAGCAGTGTGAAGAAGGGGGAAGGGCGGAGGTGGGGGGAGAAAGCAATAAAATAAATGAGATAAAGAAAAGGAAAAGCTTTTGAATGTTTGGTTTAAATAGGTGAATGGAGTCTTCTTCATCCTGGTGCAGCTGCCAAGTGTCACTCTTCTGTGAGATCAGAGAGGGACTCTAGTCAGCAGGTGCTGCAGCTCATCCGTTCTCATAGGATGGGCCTGCAGCCCTTTGCTGTCACAGGCACTGTCCCACCAGTGGCTGTAAAAATTGTTGTTGTAGTGGAAACTGAGAAGAACTTCACCTTTTGAAAGTTTTGTGCAAGTTAACACAAGTGCAGTTAGGTTTTGCTATTTAAAATGAAAACTTGAGGGATGCGTTAAATTTAGTTTCTCAGCTGTTTATCAGTTCTCTGGCTGAAGATACTCTAGGGAATACTTAAGTCAGGTAAGTTTCTTTCTTTTGTTGTAAAAGAAATATGATATAAAAAGCAGAGCCAGCAGAGCAATTCACCTTGCCTTAAAACTTTCTGTCACAGCAAGATACAGCTGAAAACCAGAAACACTTCAGCTTTGTCAGCAGAAGAACCTATGCATTATCTCTTACTAAAACCAACATTTTTCACCCTGTTATTTTACCATTTTTTACCTACGTAATGATTAAACAAAGATTATAGCAGTAATAGAGCACTATCAGCTGAAAATAGTCTGAAAATGTAGCTTCTGCAAAACTCTGTCTCAGTCATCAATATAGACATACCTGTTTCAGTGATAAAATAACACTTCACCATGACGAAAATGTGAATCAGATTTTCAGGTTCAACTGCTTCATTATTTTGCTTTCTTTTCATTACTTCTGCCTATAGATCACAGCTTAGATTTTCATTCAGGCGTTTTTGTGTGTTCAATGTAATACTGCTGCCTTCAAATTGACAAATGGGTTTTCTGCAAACTTTCATGTAGTAAGTTAACTATCCTGCTGCAGGCCTTAATGAAATAATCTGTTTTGTTTTGTTTTGTTTTGCTTTATTTTGTCATGTTGAACAGAAGTCTGATTTCATTTAGGTTATACAATACTTCCAAGATCATCGAGTCCCAGCTTTTACCCATAACAACCTTGTCAACAAGCACAGCACTAAGTGCCACACCCAGTCTTTTCCTGAACACCTCCAAGGATGGTGACTCCACCACCTCCCTGGGAAGCCCATTCCAATGCTTGACTATCGCCGTGTGGGTGTTCGGTGGAGAAGCTGCTGCGTTATTCCTGAAGCCTTCCTTGCGAGGAACCTCCGGCGGTGCTCCTTGGCACACTCGCACCCAGCTCTCTCACCCATGCGATGGAAACCCGCAGCATACGCTCACACTGAGCTGGCCAGCTCAGGCTGCACTAGAGGCAAAGAGTCAGGAGGCGGCTCTCCGTATAGAATTCCGAGGGGTTTTATCGCTAAACCACAACGAAGGACAGGATGAAGAGACTGCCTTCACGGCCGTGACACACATATAAAGGGGTACAGAAGGCAGGCAGGGAAATACAACAACAACCAGTGGGGAGAAGGAGGAGGCGGAGTGGGGGCTGGATTACAACCCTTTAAGGGATACAAGGGGCATGTCGCAACTGGCCAACCAGACCAAATCTACATAGAATCACAAGGCCTGATGGGAAAAGCCATTCTCACCCTGAGGTAAGGGGTGATCCTAGACTTTGGAGTTGGCCCACCAGCAGGCCTCTCTTGTACCTGGGCTCTTTGGCTCCCTGGCTGTCACAGCTGCGGGTTCAGCTGCTGCAACACTCGACAACCCTTTCTGCGAAGAAATTTTCCACAATGTCCAGCCTGAACTTGTCTTGGCACAATTTGAAGCCACGTCCTCTTATTCTGTCACTAGTTGCTTAGGAGACCAATCCCCACCAGGGTCCTACCTCCTTTCAGGCAGTTTTAGAGAGCAATAAGGTCTCCCCTGAGTCTCCTCTTCTCTAAGGAAACAACCCCAACTCCTTCAGCTGCTCCTTATAAGGCTTACTCTCTAGATCCTTTCCCGGCTCTGTTGCCATTCTGTTCTCTGGACGTGCTCCAGCCCTTCACTGTCTTTCTCATCATGAGGAGCCCAGACCTGGACACAGGATTTGAGGTGTGGCTTCACCAGTGCTGAGTACAGGGGGACAGTCACTACCCAGGTCCTGCTGGCCACACTACTGCTGATACAGGCCAGGATGCCATTGGCCCTCTTGGCCACCTGGGCACACACTAGCTCAAGTTCAGCCGCTGTCACCAGCACCCCCAGGTCCTTTACTGATGGGCCCCTTTCCAAAGACTCTGCCCCCAGCCTGTAGTGTTGTTGTTGTGACCCAAGTGCAAATCCTGGCACCTGGCCTTCATGAACCTCATATCACTGGCCTTGGCCCATTGACCCAGCCTGAATGCTAAATCTTACCTGGGATTCTAAAGCTTACACTGTAGTATCAGAGTGATTAGTTTACTTTTATACAGGTAGAGATAGATAGAGATGATATAGATGTAGTTCTAGATTGTAGATATATAGATTTATTTAGTCTACAAAAACTTCCAAACTGGCATTGCACGACAAATATTCATGTCTTCAATAAATTTAATTATGAGCACAATTTTTTGGAGCATCTTTTCCCAAATATTGTGCTGCTGTGAAATATCATTAGAGCACATCCTATAGAAAACAGTTTTTTTCATGGGAAGACTGCTCTTTTCTACTGCTGCCCAACACACAGATTGAGACTCACTGGTATATTCTTCTGTTCACTTATCAACCTGTCTTCCCTGCATAGTGAAGGGCAAGCCAAATTAAAATTGTCAAAATAGGGTCTCTGTAGAATTGTAACTGTGATGTGATTGACTCTATTATCTAATATTTCAATGTGTCTCATTTTCCTTAAAGCTATGAAATATACATATGGCCACTCTTTTGAAAACATGAAGAGACTTTGGAATAGAAGAGATCAGTTTAAGTTGAATAACAGGGGATTTTTTGTATACAACATAAGAATGAGGTTAGTCTGAACTTATATTCTCTACTTGAAGGGAATTAGTATTATTTAATTCAGCTCTCTGAAATAGCTTTTTTGGTTATTTTGATTCATTAACAATTCTGCCTGAAATACACGCTGGTGACTGGCCTCATGTTGTGACAAATACTTGGCAGCCCATCTGTGCCACGACCTGAAGCTCACTCTGACAATTTTAATGGTATGTTGCTTCTAGTTAATTTAGATTGTTTTTCATGCCATTGCCTACAAGTCTAAACACTGCATACCATATGTAGACAAAAAGAAAAAAAAAACCCAAACCAAAAGCAATAAAGCCCTCAAAGCTGAGCATATCTATTTGAAATAACAATCTGTGAAAGTGGTAGTCTAAGGAAAGTGAGTTCTTATCAGGGTCTTATGGCTCTAAGCCATACTGTAATGGCATTGTCTGCCTAGAGCTAGAAATCTTTTGGCAATTTCCCATCTCTCTAGAACTGTCTAGTCTGATATGTGTGACAAGGTAATTTGCATAATTTTGCAGTGTTGTTGCATACCACTTGTTTTTTTTTTAAAGAAATAAGAGAGGGCTCATATTCCATAAGCTAGTTTTTTTTCCCTGGGAAGGAAAGCAGCCAACTCAGCAAGCAGCCCACATATATGATGAATATAGGAGTGCACTGGCAGCCTTCATCCCTGCATTACTGAGGCTTGAAACCTTTATTGTTCTTACAGCCTGGGTTTGGGGGCTGGCTCAAAATGCATATGTTGTCCACAAAAAAACTTTTCTATTTGTGCAAAATTTTGAAAGAAAAACAATGACCATGCAAATACATGAAATGTGAGATTTGGGATGACTGCCTGCTCCCTCGTTTTGCTTGTCATTTGCTTGTCACGTTTCCAAACGTGTTTCAGTTAGTGTGCTGTGATCACCTCTCCAGTGAGAATAGAGGAGAGCAGCTAAATCACAGCAACCATACCATGCTCTCAGGAGAAGCAAAGCAGCGGGGAAAGCCATTCATAGCAAGGGGTGTAAATGAGGGCAGAAAGAAAACAGTTGTTATGATGAAGCACTAGAGAAATCAAACCTAGTGGAAATATTTGGTATTTGTGCTGACACTTCTTGGTTTTCCTTCAGCTTCAGGAGAAAAAATCTCACAAAGAAATAATAGCAACCTTGACAGAACAGAAGGGCAAAAATTCTTTAGCTGAAATCAATTTTACATCCAATAATTTAGACAGGGATTTTGAACAGCCCTTATTTATATCTTGCAGGTACCACGGAACAAACATATAATCAGTGAAATAGTTTATCTATATTTTTCAGGTATTATAGATGCCTTGAAGTGTTCAGTGTAGTTCAACCCAGATAGCAGAAACCCTTTACAAAATAATTCTATTTTGCCACATAACTCCAGCAGTGGAGAATACAAGGTACTCCTTCCAAAACTTCATAGGAATGGTTTCTACCCTGGGTTCATCTCAGAGTCTGTTCATCTGCGAATAATTTACTCTTTGTTTACATTACTGAACTGGAAAATGGTTATAACACACCTTATCACTGAGACATGTACTTATGGCATAGTGAATTGGAAGACGTGAAAACGTTGAACATGCATGCAAGTATTTTTTAGATATGCATGAACAGCTATAGAGCAAGTTTAATTTAGAACCTATAATGCTTTCTTTTACCAGATCCCAGACAAGTGCCTGGAATGAAGTTGGCAGGAAGTAAAAAGAGACTTTTTTCAAGGAAATGTAGGTATAAACAAAAATTACCTGGTAAAGGGATTCTTTTGATGGTCATAATGTCTTTGAAAATTCCTCATGCTGGATTTACTGTGGTGTATTTCTGTGTGCTTTTATTCGAAAAAGAAGTATAGGAAATTAGATTTTGGCTGCATTGATAGTGTTATGGCAGTACTCATTTCCTCCTTTTTTGTTACATTCTAGATTACACAAATCCACACAGTGTAGAAGAAATTCAGCACTCGTATAGTTATCAGTGCTAGAAAACTTTCCATGACCATAATACAGCATAAAAAAAAAAAAAAAAAATCAGAATTTGCCAGCACTTCTGCACATTGTATGGACTGTCTTGTCTAAATATACCCAGTTCTCTGATGCCACAACTTGAAGCTGTAAATAAGTGATGAAACTTTATAGCACAAGACTAGATTTAGGCCTTTGGTATGAATAATGAGCTAAATGCCCTTTCATCTTCCTTAAAATACTGCATGAAAAACTGGTCTGTCCCAGCAACCTATGTAGGCTTTGCCCTCAATAAAGCCCTGGTGCCTCCAAGTCCCCATTCACAGCACCTAACTGACTTTATTCCCAGCAGCAAATTGACTTCACTTGCACCACTACATCGTGAAAGTGACAACCAAAACCTGGTCAGAGTCTTAAATGACACATGCAGGGTGAATGTTGCCAGTCAAATGATGGGTGGCCATGGTGAAGCTGGTTCTCATGGAAGAGCGCAGAGGAGGGGCTGAGTACAGAAAATTTTGGTGCTGTGCAGGAGTACTGTGACATGGCATACTTTCTTGCAGATGCTTCAAAAGCCTTGATAGAAGTCTCATCAGGGTCACACAGAGAAGACATAATCTTTTTTAAGTATGGGTATATTGAGGTTGGAGAATCTGGTTCTTTGCAATATAAAGCCTTTGCAAGTTCTGACTTTCATATCTCTCATCTTTCTGTAGTTGTGTGTGGATTTGCAGAACTCTAAAAATAACAATAGAATATGGCAGTGCAAATATTTGCCTTAATTTTGCATCCAGCATGAAATAAGGACACTATAACATACTCAGATCTTAAGTGTCAGTTCTTGTTTCTTTAATGAGGTTTTGCTAGCTGTGGGGCATTAAAAAAAAAACAAAAACAAAAACAAAAACAAAAAGTTAAATGTATATATAATTACAGAAATATAAAGGCAGAGTAAATATGTTTTAAAGCATTTTCGTTTAAATGCAGTTCAAATGTAAGGCAGCACACGAAACACTCTGAGCACTGCTTCAATCTCAGTAGTTATAATTTTTCAATTATTTTACAGTATTATTCTGCATTAACTTCTTTTCTAATTTAAAACAGATTTTTTTTGCTGTCCTTGAGATTAGCAAATGTAGAGTTGTCAAAGTTTGTACAACTGACTGTTGTTGGAGTCCTAGACAGGCATTCTGAATAAAAAAGCAGACTAGAAGGAGGATTGAGCCTCAGCTTCCTCAAGAACCGAGAAATTAAATCATTTTTTCCAGTTTTATGGATGTATTAGCACTTAAATATATGCAGGAGTGCTCCATTATCATTGTCACTTAAATGCCCAGAGTAGCCAGGACATTTTTTTAAATGAAAAATAATACTTTTAATGTTTGAAAAACATAAGTAACATTACTCAATTTTCATTGTCTCCTTTGTTGTTATGGCAATGCAATTATGTATCTCTGTTTGGTAACTCCCATGAAATTGAAAATCTGGTTTTTTTACCAAACAATTTTGTAAAATTGAATAGTATCTTCCATTTTTTACAATAATTCAGTAACTGACCCTGCAGATGGTACCTTGTTCTGCCCTTATCTAAACTGTTCTCAGCATGGATTTATCATCTATCAGGTAAAAGCCAAACTGCTGTCTATCTGCAGGCCATGTAGTCAGAACAGGCTATAAAAACATAATAAAGATACATTTAAAAGAGCAAAAACCTTTTCAACGACTAATCAAATAAAAGGGTGTCTCCTATTCAGAACTTAGTTTTAGACTATGATGCCTGAGCTTAGGAAGAACTCTTGTTCTTCAGATGTTGCCTTGCTTGCCTCTGTCTCCCTTGAGCTTTAAGAGGATGTTACCTAAGCTCTTTCAGCTCTCTCACACAACTGGTCTCTTCCCTTTTCCCTCCCGAAGCAAAGATGTGCACTGCACCTCTTCTGGCATCCCTTCAGCTCCTGCATGCCTGCTGGAACTGCATGAAGATCTAGGCAGTTGAGTTGGGATTAAATGCCTATTCTGGTTTTCCTGGATGGCAGTTGTCCTCATGAAAATTCTTGCAGCACTTTCTGTTTTGGAAACAGATAGCTATTAATTTAAAATAATTGTGTGAATTAGGCGGCTTGTCTCAGCTCAGTGGAGCTGAGAATTTAGGGTCAAATTATCCATGGAAATAGCTCTCAGTAGACCTACATTAGGAGGGACTATGTCTTTTGGTTTTCAGGTAGTGTGATATTTCTGTGAACTTTATAATTAAAGCGTATGCAAACTTGTTACTAAATCACTAGATTGGCTAGGTTGCTGTACAAATACTAATAATTCCATCTCTCTTATTTCTTGGAGAAGAGCACTAATGTCATTTTTTTTCTTGCCATAAAGCAAAGGTTCCCTGCAACAGTCTTATGGTTATAGACTGCAACTTAATAAATTTGAGTGGGCCTGGAGATAATATGTACCCTTTAACATAACATCCATCAGACTTCTGGCACAAATTGTATTCTCTGTACTTGTTTTGGGGATGTTTTACAGGAAAACATTAGACAAACTATTGAAATGATGGTCATGGATTTATGAGAAATTTACCATGGCGGGATGTGAAGACTTGTCTGAAATCTTAATGCTGACTTCTCTGCGGGCAGGTCTCTCCTCTTTTCTCCCACATGAGCTTGATCTTTCATTTTCAGGAAACGTGGTATTTTTTTTAAATCTGTAATTAATCAGGGAACTCAATGTAATTGAAATACTAATTACAGTTGCTTATTCAGGTACCAATATTTCTGCTACAGTATAAGTTGCTTAAGTAGCTTTGTGACAGTGGATTTTGAATCCATATTAATCCAATTATCCAGAATATGCCCCAAAATAATTCGGTATCTACAGTCTCCGAAGCCAAAGAAAATTACCATTGAAGTTAGTAAGAGCTATGAGGGGAAACAAGTAATGTAGACACAATTGGAAATTACAGCTTAATTGTATCTGGATTTGTGATTTTTTTTTTTTCAGGTTTTTAGAATGAGTGCTTTGGTTTTGTTTCTTTTTTTTTTTTTTAATCCTTCCTTTCCATTGCCTGGGACTTGCATGTTTGATTTAGATGTTCTAGGATAATGCACCATGTTGAAATGCATGGCAGTAAACCAGCTTGAGTTCGATGGTGTCATATCCTGTATGATAGTTTCTGTGAAGATGATTGCTGACATATTCCTGAGTCTGTTATTTATGCTGTGTCATTTTTATGTGGTCTGCAGGATGTTCCTTGTGCTATGGTGCTTGGAACTGATGAGAGGTTTGGAAATGTTGAACCTGGAAGAAGGAAGGAGATTTGGAATGTGCCATTAAATTTTCAGTTTGGACACAAAGTGAAAGATATTTCCTGAATAAATTAATTGAATGTGGAAACCTATGGCAATCATGAAACCCCTTTTCCTTCCAAATCCATCCTTTGGTGGAAAGGAATACTATCATACTATGTACAAATGACCCCCTCTGGAACACGCTTGGCATGGCACTGCCACATGTGTAGTAGCTCTGCCAAACCCTCTACACTTACACAGTTCCCTTCTGCATTGTTATGTATAAGAACAGGTGACAGAGAACCCTTAAGTATGCTCACAACTAAAATAAAATCAAACTGTATCACTAAAAGAAGTTCTCTTGTGCGTCAGTCCAAGATAGCTTTTTTTCCCACCGATGTATTTCTGTGATAGTCATTTCTGGACTTACCACACAGCATCTGCCTTGTGCTATAGTTGTCTTACAATTATGGAGTTCTAGGTCGGATGCTGACTGTGCAAAACAGGAAATCAAAGGAGTCAAATAATCAGACTGGGACTCTCTCAGTCCAATGTATTTCTAGTCTAAACATAAGATTTTTTGCTTATTGAGTCTGTTGCTTGGATTATTTTACTTGTCATAATGGAATGGAGCAATCTAGGAGTTTCACAAACTCTCAGTTCAACCTGCCCTTGCTTTTACAAAGATAAGAATGAAGTCTTTCTTTTGCCCTATCTATTGAAGCTTTAGGACTAGGGTTGATTTCAACACTGAGAAGGAACGAAACCTTAGGTGGACAGTAAAAAAAAAAAAATTTTGGTCAACATACAGTGTACATACTAATGCATGAATTATATAGTTCCACTATAATAAACCATTCTCTCCATGGCAAGTGTTCTTAGTGATAATAATTAGTATGGTAATTTGAAATTATAATCTATCATGCTTTTCCTCACTGGATATCAAATTTCTCTTCTGAATAACTGCTGAAATACCTCATCTCCTTGCTGGTTAAGTAAAGTATGTTTTTCTTTTACCTTTTTCTCAGCTAGAGAAGTAATTTCTTTTTCATTAGAAGTAACTGTAATTTCCAAAGACCCAGCATCTCTAAACAGTAAGGCGGAAAGACTGAGGACTTTCAGACCCAGAAAAGATTTCTTAGTGCATGGCTCGTGTATTGATAAATGCTACTTAAGATTTTATTCCCATTCTGAATACAGTACTTCTTTGTCAGTTCTCTATTACCGTGAAATTTCATGCTTGCTTAACACATGCATTATTCCTTTTCTCTGCTAAGATATTGACCAGTAATACTGAGTGACAAGATACTTTTCATCTTTCCTTAAAGCAGGCTGCACTTCTGATGAAAAGAAACCAGTGGTGACATATAACTCTATACTTGTCACCAACACAGAATATATAGAACAGGGACTGATTAGTCTTTTAATGTTTCTTATACTCAGTCAGGGCTCCTGGACTTTATGTTGCAGTGGGGTCTTATGATTTTGAAACTTGCTTATTCCCAGCAGACTAAACCATCTTGTGGATAAGCTTGATTGATAAGGCTGTTGTTTAGACTGTTGGACTGGTTTCATTCTAATTAATTTTCATTATTGTGCTGACGGTTTTCTCTATTCTGGGTGTCATTGTATTAAAGCATGTGATGACTGTACAATCCTATTTAGATTTGCCTTGCAGTCTTGGAAGTCAACTTTATGAAACCCATTAAGAAATTTCTTTAAATATACAGTAAACAGGCATGGTTTGGGTTATACAAACCATCTCTTTAAAAAACTACTGCATGATTGTTCTTACCAATTTCTTTTAAAATCAAATTACAGCTAAAAGGATATGTTACAGATTTACTTGTGTGAAACTGAAATTGAGCTAAATTTTAGGTTTAAAATTTCTAGCAGTAAGAAGTCAATTAGTGTAACCTGAAAGACATTCTACAATGTCACTATTATTTGAATAAGTATAGAAACAACGATCAAGCTGTCACAAAAAAAGCCAAACCAACCAACCAAACAAACAAAAAATTCAAATTTTTAGGGAAGTGGAGATTGTTGTGTTAAGCTTAGTTTGATAGCCACTGACTGAATGACTCAACATCTTTTCTAGGTAGATGACTAATCTGAAATCCTTTTTTACCCAGCAGTACCAGTAACAGCACTCTTTTATTTGGCAAATGAGAGGTCAGATTCATAGATCTTTGTAAAACATTAGAAAGGGTAAAACTGACCTCATAGGGATGTCTGTTTGCAATTTTACAGAATGTCTCAGTTATATTGACGTTCGTTACTTTTGTTTTCTTCTGAACCTTGAAATTGTCTTTTTTTCCATGACTGTAAAAATTAGATGTTTGATGCTGCTACAGATGGCCTAATACAGCAACTGAGTGTCTTGTCATAATTCAAAATGCCTTGATAAATGTCACATATATAAAAGGAAATAAAATAAAAAGTAAAAAAACCAAAGGAACAAGCAACAGCTGACCCTTGGTACAAATGTGTTAATGATTTCCTAAAGATTTTGTAAGCAAGCTACTTTTTAAAAAGTATGGAAAGTCAAAAATTTATCAAAATATTTAAACTCTCTGACATAAGCTAATAAACGTCCATTAATGTTCAAGAGACTGGAGGAAATGATTACTGGCTCAAAACCACTGAAGCCGGGTGAGGCAGGGCAGTTTCTCCCAAGGTGGAATGGTGCTCTGCTCCATACCCCACCCCTGGAGCCTCTAGTCCAACCCATGAGGGCTGTCAGCCACTGGCACACCTGAAGCAATGCCCCACATGCTGCCCCTGAAGCTCAAAGGGAGCACCAGAGCGGCTGGATGACCAGAAGCCCCGTCTAGAGCAGGTGGAGTGGGGGGGGGATGAACAGGAGACCTCAGGAGCAGATAAACATCATTGCCCTGATAAACATCATTGCCCTGATAAACATCATCGCCATGACCGCACGTGTTCGTGTCCCTATTGTCCTTGGATTTCAGGGCAGCTGAGTACACGCTGGATCCAAGGTGGTAGCTGTATGTTTCTTTTCTCTCTCTTTTTTCTCTCTTTCTCTCCTTTACCTAATTTCCTCTTCCAGAAATTTGAGTAACTTGAGGTGGATAGACAGAGTTTGTTAAGTCAATGCTCTGTGAAATACTTTATTTTGAATGAATGTTGCCTTAAATTTTGCCAAGTTCCTGATCTTCTAAAATTTGCCACTAAATTTTTTTTTATGGGAATTTTTTTTGTGTTCTCCTTTGCACCATCTCAGAGAAAAGTAGTATCTTCAGTTCATTGTCGCCAGACTTGCCAAGTGAGGATGAGGGCTTTACAAATGTTTTGGATAAATAGTAAAAATAATTTCACTGAAGGAGAAAACATCCACCTCTGCGACACTAGCAGGACTGGCTTGCAGACCTACCCACCTTAACAACAATTTTGGTTTGCATCGTCATCATTCCTGCTTTGTACTCAGGGATCATACCACACAACAGGGACTACTGAAATAGAATATTTAGTCTAGAAATGCATTTGGGCTGTCTCTTGTGAACAGGCATATGCAGTCTAGTTTAGATGCTTTTGGGGTCTATTCTTTTCAGCTCCATTGAGGCACAGTGGAAAGCAAATGTCCTCAGGGTCTCAGTGCCACCCCCATTTCATAGTCTGATTCAATGAGCATTTCTGATGAGGAACTATCATTGGAGAACTGCTTATAGAGAACATATTGCTGGCTGTTATTACTTTGCAGAAGTCCTTTCCTCTCTTCTCACCCAAAAGCTGGTGTTCTGACCAGTTGTGTTGTATGTGTTGGTTACAGGGCAAACTACAACTCTCTGGCATCCATCTTTTCTATTTCAACTCTCTAAGTTTAATTTAGACTTTCAGGATAGTATTGTTTGTCTTTTTGTTTTTTATGGCTGTTTCTTGATCTTAAAAGTCCCAAGCCTGAGGCAAGAGATTGGACATTCCTGCGGATT
>VYXC01009325.1:15130-26315 GCA_013397175.1 Platysteira castanea
GAGTATTCTGGGCTGCCACAGATAATCTGAAGTTCAGCTGTATTATATCACATGTATGGTGGTGCTACTACGTGTAACGAGAGCTGAGCAAAGTTCTAATGAGCTATAATGAGTTGGAGCAAGATTAGTATCACTTTTGGAAGTGGGTACAAAGATTATAAGAACAGATTATAAATATACTGAATATGGTCCTAAATACTCTTTCAATCTTCAGCAATGCACACCTGAGGGTGTGCCTGAGCTACAAGAAGTTTTTGAACATCCTCAACAGATTTGTCTTCCACAAGTTTGTCTAGTTTCCAACTGAACCATGTAAAGTTTTAATATTCACCACCTTCTGCAACAAGGAGATCCAGTTTAATTGCCTGTTAGATGAGGAAGCTCCTCTTTTCTTTGAACTGCATGTATGTTAGCTTCTTTGGATGCCTTGTAGTCTCTCTCCCCCAAGAGCCGACAATCAATTTTCTCTTTGCCCTTGCCATGTGACTCATCATTTTGTAGGTGTCATGTTATGTGTTTCTTGTAGTCTCTCTCCCTGTACATGAAACCTAGTCTGTTTATTCATTCCTTCCAGGGAGGTTGGCCTATAGCCTTTGCCATTCCCAGTTTTAGTAAGTATTTCTTTGAGACAGGTTCACCAGGATTCTTTCTACACATTATCCACACTTTGGACCCACATAACAGGAATCAGAAAGTTAAAAGTGAGAAAACTCATGGACGGAGATAAAGTTTAATAACTGAAAGAAAAAACATAGTAATAAATTGTAATGGAAAGGAAAGAGAGAGAAATCAAACTGGAAGAAAGGCAAATGATGCTTTTAAAAACAATTGCTCACAACGAAATGACCAGTGCCCAGCCAGTCCCCCAGCAGCAGCCACCATGGACAGAGCCTTCTCCCATCTGTACATGCTGAGCATGATGCCATATATTATGGGGTATTCCTTAGGTCAGTGACATCAGCTGTCCTGTCTGTATCCTCTCCCAACTCCATGTACACTCCCAGCCTCCTCTCTCCTGGGGTGGAGTGAGAAGCAGGACAGACCTTGACTCTGAGTAAATGCTTCTCAGCAGGAATGAAAACATCCCTGTGTTACCAATACTTCTCAGCACAAATCAAGAACACAGACCCATCCCAGCTACTGTGAAAAGAATTAACTCTATTCATACAAAATAAAACCATCAAAACAGGGCTGTGAAAAATAAGAACCACAATTTCAACTAGCTGGGCAGAAATCCAGAAAACATTTTTGAAATCAGGCAATTTTAATCTACAAAGAATCAAGGAGCACTAAGATACCTTACAGGAGTAAATCTGAAGTATATCTCCAGAGAGCAGAGCAAAATAAACTCATTCCTTCAGTGGAGTACTATTATACCTTTTGTATATTTGTACTCTACTTTCCTATAGGTATTAATACCGTCTATTGATAAAAACTTTGTGACATCATTGTATATGTCTGTGAAAGTCCGTGCCACTGTGTTTGACTGACTCTTGCTTCAAAACAAGGTTTCTGCTCTGAAATCTGTTCTTCTGTTCTTTGAAATGCAATTGCATGAGCTTCACAGTGTCTTTTAAGTTACAATTTTGTAAAGAAACCATCTTAATGAACATATTAGAAAAGTTGATAGTCTACAACATGGCTTAGAGAAAGCATTCATTTTCTTGTCTTGCAAATTATGTACTCTGGTTTCTGTACTAAAGACAAGCATTCATAAGTTCCATTGCCAAAATCTAGATGATTACTCACTGCAGAAAAAAAACAATTTTATCTTTTTGTATTGGTACCAAGCTATTTTTTGCATTTGGAACAAGCTCATCATGTCTCCTTAAAATTCCCCCATGCTTTACTATGTGCCGTAGATTTTTTGGTTTTGTTTAGTTTTGATTCTATATATCCTGCTTATAATGATGTGAACATTAGTACTCTGGAATGGAACTTTCTATTTGTACCATCACCCTTTCTGATAGTAATTCACTTTCTCTTAAAGGTCTCATTTCCATCTGCTAGTGCTCTCATCAGTGACAATTGTCTGACTCCTGGCTGGCACACTAAAAAGTAAAATAAAGCACATAGTTACAATGATAGCAAAGCAATTAATGACAATTTTCAAATAAAAAGCCTGCAGAGTATGATGAGAAAATGGACACCACATTTTTAGCTAAAATTTCTGTCAAAAGAATGATGATCGCAGATGGGCTTATGGAACAAAATTTAGCAATCTTCTTGACAACAGCTGAGGACAGATCAGCTTGTCACATACAGAAAGAGTCAGAGTCTATTTTAGATTATTGAGCGATGCCAAATTTCAAACACATTGTATAGATTTCTTCATGGCTTTGTGAAAAATGGAGAATTCCGAAAGAAACAGAAGGGCTAGATCACTCTCCTAATGCTGCAAGACTATGTTCAGCAAAACAAGCATTCTCAAAAGGCTGAAAATTATGTTGAGCTGCCCAAATGGATCATTTAAAGCCTTTTTGCATGGATTTAGTGGTATGAAATATGCTTTGTAATCCATCACACTGGTATGAAAGACTCGTTGAGTTACTGAATCATTAAACTGAAAGCAAATCTATGAAGAAAGGCAACCCTAGCAGTTGTTTAACAGCATATCCCATAATAGTTTTAATGACCGTATTTTTCCTTGGTATATTAGTATACTTTGTCTTCCTGCTTAGATGCTTTCATCTTTTTTCTGGTGTTCAGCGTCAATGATTTCTCAGGACAAGCTTATAGTGGAAGCACAGCTAGATTCAAATTCAAGAATATGTAATTATCAGTAAGCTCCCAACTCTGCTTGGTTTTCTTTCAGTTTTAACAATTTGACAGTTGGCAAGAGTTTAAAATAAAACTTTGCCTAGTTTTAGCATTTGCACTTGCACATTAAAAGTGTAAATGAGTGTAAAACTGTAATAAGTGTAGATGAAAGGTATGTTATGCTTCAACTTTATGTAAAGCATTATAATTTCACTGAATTGTAATAATGTCATTTTATTAATCATCTCTTTTTCACAGAAAAAGTACTTTTATTCTAGAAATGTCCCAAGTATCTAGCTAATACAATTCTTGGTGATTAATTAAATCTGATTGTATCACAGATCAGCAGCCAAGAACTGCAAAACCTATCAAGGTAAACAAAGCAGTAAAGTACTTAGTATTTTCTCAAATCTAGAAATAGAACAGGCTATCTCAAAACGTACCTCCACAGTATGTACCATATTTTTTCCACTTCTAATTAATACTTGGCCAAACTTGTGCTATATTTTGTTTGTATGGTATCTCCTGCAGTTTTTCCAGTAAAGAAATAATGCTAATTTAATATGTATTGTGTCAAAGAAAACATTTTTGAAGTCATACAAGTTCACATGTCAGCTGAGTAATATTGAACAGTCCCTTAGAGACCTATGTTTCAATTGCTTCTGGATCAATTTTCTGTGATCATTTTAAATAGCCAGTGTTCCTGCATGTTGCAAATAACACCTTGTTCTGAGCATGAATTCTTAGAATTTTTGTGCATTTGTGGTTTAAGAATTACTTCACAAAATATTGTTCATAATTTTGGAGGTAGGACATGTGCTAACACATGAATTTAGATATAGGATTTCTAGTGAAAACAGTCAAACATGCAATACAACCATTAGATTACATTAAATTCTTAGTAATCTTCACTTTCAAATTTTAAAATTCACAGATAACTCCTTATATTTTTCTTTAAATTGCCATTAAACACATAGTACACAGCCCATGCTAAGACGCTATTTGCTTATCACAGCTTTCAAGGTAGATTAATAACCAAAAATAGGCCGAGATACTCTGATGCACTCTGGTACTATTTTATTTTTGCTTTTTAAAGAGTTTCAGCATTCTCTACACTTTCCTAAGCACACCAAAATATCCTAGCTGAACAGTAAAAGCCAGTGACATTATAAATAGGTTTTGCATATCAGAAGAACCATGCTTATCATTACAAAACTATTGAAAACTTTCGTGTTTGTAATAAATAAAGACAGAAATTCCAATGTTTTTGGGATGTTTTCACAGGTATTTATAAAAAATGCCACAAGTACAAATAAGAAAGAAGGAGGAGCCCAATACTAGAAAATGCCTGGCAGTTTGCTGGTGTATAGCTATGCTTTCTACATCAAAGTTATTATTTCTCAGCTTTTCTTGTAGTTCAGTCCTAGAGGAAAAGCATAAGGCCCATAAAGGCTTTGGAGACTTACACATAAAGCCAAGGAATCCTAAGTATTCCTTGTGGATAGCCATGAGACACTGCTAACAAGCTTGTGCAACTGAGTTAGGGGAAGCTTTAGGCTTTGCCTTAGCCTTTGTCATTAGGCTTGCCTAATGACAATGGAATATCTGACTCACAGATAACACTCACTCCAAAGGGCACTTCTCCTACCTGATAGTTCTAGTTTATCATGTCCCGGTTACTACATCACCAACATGTACTGTTGGCCATTTTCAGTGTTTTCCCTTTTCTCTTCTGGGTTTTTATACTCTTTCCCAAGCACTATTTTTGGAGTTGTCAGCCAGGCCTGATGAAAATGACAGGGAAACTATATTAACTTTAAATAAGCTACTGAGCTGTGTATCTCTGCAGCTTCAGTGATCGTGAGTCATCATGCGGTCCCTGGGTGACTGTCACGTTTATGCTCAGAACAGTCCCTTGATTATGCCATGATTTATTTATATCAAATTTTATACAATGGCAAAAATGTTTTTCCAGTTCCTTGTACAGTTGCAAAAAGAGTTCAGAAAACAAATTTTAAAATAACATCTGATAATAAAAGAAAGATGTCTAATGTAAAAAAAAGGCGTTTAATTGTCTTCTGCAGAGGGAAAGATGTGAAAGAAGGAAAGAAAAACGTTAAGGCAAATAATTGGGTTGCCTATGCTTTTACAAGTACTTATCTACACATTCCCTGACAATAAATTTTGATGTAATCCTACTGGAACCTCTGTTGCTGCATTTAGAAATTTAAATAAATTAGTGTAGAATTTCTGAAGTTGAATTTAATTTTAGAAAACCTGAACTGATGCTAAATTTGAAGCTGCAAGATGAAGTGTGTGTTTCACTTTTTACCCAAGAAATAAAAATGGGATCCTCCTTTTTTTTGAAGGTCTTCTGCTGAGCATGTAGCAACAGCTCACCCCCATGAACAGGAATTATTAATCTTGTCTCCACACCAACACCTTAGCTTTTTGTCATTACTTTCATTTGCTTTGGTTAAAATGCCATTCATTCTCTAGAATCATTTAGCCTATTTTCTCTCTTCTAGGGAAAAGTACTGTAGAGCTCATCCTATTTTGAGCAGAGGGTTCTCTAATTCTGTCTTCCGGCCTAAATTATTTTCTGACTCTAGACACAAATATGCTTTGCCTATACTTGAAATATTTTGCTGTTGAAAATTGTTGTTTTACCTTTTCTTTACCAGTAAAACTACCTTTACCTTTCCCTTTGAGTCATATTTCCCACTTTCTTTCTTTTTTCACCTTTCTTTCCTCCTATTCCACAGAGAAATATTGCTAATGAAAAAACCTTAAATAATTATGCAGCTATTTGTACAAAAATAGCATTCATTCATCTACCAAAATTGATGAGATAACTAAACTGAATGAGGACCTTGTACTTAGGCGTATCCCGGCTACTACATTTCTAGTCTATACAAGCTAGGTTACTGAAGACCATTATTAAAATGACAATTATTCTGCCTACTGTTAGGACTTGTTAAAGATTTTCTTTCTCTTTTTTTCAGTTGCATATTTATCTCTAGATCTCCGTAGGCTGATCTATTTCTCTGCTGTTGTTATATTTTGGGGTTTCATTTATTCAATATTCTTTATGTCAATAATTCTCTTAGTCTTTCTGCTTCATTTTAAAATTTATTTTTTCATCTTCTTCATCTATGGCTGTCTCAATGAACTCACGACGGCATGTCAGTTCTCAGGACTACATACTGTGGTTTCAGTCAGGTTGGAATATGTCTGTGAAGAGATAAAAGTATACCACTGCTCTGGTTTCAGGACATGGCTCTGGAAGTACTATCATTTTGAGGTGTCTGACCTGTAATGTAAATATAGATGGAAAGTCATGTACAGCAGTTAGAAGGGAACTTTGTTGAAAATGAGGTTATTAAAAGTAAGATCACTGTGAAAAATCTTGATTTTTTTACTGAACACCACTTCTTTTTTACTCTTTCCTTTCAACTAGCTACCTTTTCTTCCTTTCAACACAATCTCTTTGATGCATTTTCCACCTAAATGAAAGTATTGTGCTAGGGGTTGCTTTTTCTTTCCTAGAAACACTGGTGCAACACTTCTAATTAGTTTTTAATTTATGAGTTTAAAAAACAATTTTTATCGTACATTCTTTCTAATTTTTTTCACCAAAATTTGATTTTGACTTTATTTATGTCTTAGGTTTAAATTTTCTTTCTTATTATTTTTTCCTCTCTCTGAAAAATACAAAGCTTCTTTTTAATTCAAAGTGGAAAATTACACTTTCATGGGCTTCTTGAAGAATTAATTGATACTTTCAGATATTCTTTACAGATCTGAAAATAAAGAATGTAGTTTAACCATAGTTCCAAGCTCTTACTATTTTTATCAACCTCTTTGAGGAACTACACATGTATCCAAAACAAACCTAAAATGAACACAGACTGCCCATTTTTTCTCCTTTATATCTCAAAGACTATACACACTTAGTGTATCATATAAATCAAGTGGTTTAAAATTAGATCTGATTTAGAAAAAAATGCATATTGGAGTATTTGTATCAGACTTTATACACAGAAGATCATCAAACCTTGGCAATCAAGAAGAATTAATTTTAGGTTAAAGACTGTATTTTGTGTAGATGTAGGAACAAAACCCATTACTTTCAGAATTGTTTTAAAATGTAGAGACTAACTCTTGCATGAATTCCTAGTATCATGTAACTCTTACTGAATGAATGGGTACCATTTCTAGGAAGAAAAATAATTTTGCCTCATGCTTCTAAGGTACAAGGTACAGGTGATATCTGTCAAGTAATTTAACATTTTCTCCATTGACCTTTGGAAATTATCCTGCAAGCCAGTAAAAAAGACATTTTTAGAAGTTCTGACTATTTTATATCTCTCCTCATTACATCCATTTCTAGTCCTTAATCATATTCCCCACATTAAACTATTCTTGTTCCTCTTTTTCTATAAATAGTAAACTAAACCAGAGGACACGAGTGCTTCTCTTATCCCAACTGCAGCTGACTGTTTTAGCAGCACCCCACCTTATCTCAGAGTGATATCTGGGCAAAAAACATCCCTTCTTCACACCTGCTTTTTCATGAGTAAGTGTGTGGACAAGAAGGAAACCTTAACCTACTATAGCCATGTTCCCATCTGGACATATAATAAAGCCCTTTTTAGCTGTTATCTTGATCTGCTGCACATAATTACCTTCCCTTCAGAAATGGAATTTTAGCACTCCCAAGATATTTCCAAAGTCTCAAAGCAACCTCAGGACAGTCTTTCATTTTATATTTCTAGTTGCAAACTTGGTATATTGCTCCAGTCACTGTGGCATCAGAATTGTATTTATCAGAACTATTTTTATATCTTCATTTAAGTGTTTTGTGGTTTCTTTGCAAAAGAATGCTGGAATGCTATGGCTGAGGATCTTCTGTTTAGCAAACTAGTGTCTGATTCGATGTATTGTCCAAGATGGGGTCAATGTGAAAATTGATTCCTCTATAACAACTTGCTCTAATTTGTTTTTCACAGAATATGTTCCTAATAATCATTTCCCTGTGTAATTTCTTTGGATGGATTCTTAATTTCCAGTGTTAAGGACACATAAGTCCTTATTTTGTTTTCTTTCTCCAACTATTTCATGTTGTACTGAAATAGTTTCGTTTTTATTTCTATGAAATTTCAGCAATACTAAAGAAAGGTTCTGATTTTTCATACTCATTAAAAAAAAAAACAATAGTACTTTTGTCAGCCATGTAATATGACCACAGAATTGCTATTGTGTGCAGAGTAACATTTCACGACTTCTACTCTGCTTAAATAATATGATGTTTTTAAATGGAATTTGATGAATAGAGAAGACACATGTGCATATGACTGTAGGTCATGACTGAAAAGAGAAGATACACAGTCTAAGTCATACCCCAGTGAAAGTTTTCATTGCAAATTAGAATGAACCTTGCCTTCTATTTTCCTCTGCTTAAGCCATACACATTTAGTAATTGAAAAAGCAACTAAATAACACAGAGTTAAAGAATTTTCCATTCTGTTTAACACAGCCTTTTTGATGGTGGTAAATGCAGCTGCCTAAGAGACTATTTCCTGGGAATCAAAGTAATTTCACTATGTCATTCTCCTTCTTACCCTGAAAAATATAGAAAGTGAATGTAACAAGGAAAAAAGTCTTATTCATATACGTAGAATCATAGAATGATTTGGGTTGAAAGACACTTTTAAAGGCCATGTAGTCCAACATCCCTGCGATGATAAGGGACTTTGTCAACTAGATCAGGTTGCTCCAGAGCTTCATCCAGCCCGGCCTTGAATGCTTCCAAGAATGGGCCATCCACCACCTATCTGGGAAACTTGTTCCAGTGTTTTACCCCCCATTGTAAAAAATTCCTTCCTTATATTTAGTCTAAAGCAACCTTCCTTTAGTTTAAAATTATTATGCCTTGTCCTATTGCAATAGGCCCTGCAAAAAATTCTCTTGTAAGCCCCATTTAAGTACTGAAAGGCTGCAATGAGCTCTACTTAGAGCCTTATCTTCTCCAAGCTTAACAATTGTGCTGGTTTCAGCTGGGGTAGAGTTTACTTTCTTCACAGTGGCTGGAAGGGGGCTGTACTTTGGATTTGTGGTGGACACAGGATTGATAACAGAGAGATGTTTTTGTTGTTGCTGAGCAGGGCTTACATAGAGCCAAGGCCTTTTCTGCTTTACATACTCTTCTGCTTTACACCACACTGGTGAGGGGACTGGGGATGTGGTGGAGGTTGGGAGGACACAAGCCAGGACAGGTGACCCCAACTGACCAAAGGGATGTTCCAGGCCATATGACATCATCTGAGTACATAAAGCAGAGGGAAGAAAGAGGAAGGGGGGGACATTTGGAGGGAAGTTGTTTGTCTTCCCAAGTAACTGTTATGCATGATGGGGTCCTGGTCTCCTGAAGATGGCTGAACACCTGCCTGCCCACAGGAAGGGGTAAATTAATTCTTTGTTTTCCTTTGCTTGTGTGCACGGCTTTTGCTTTCTCTATTAAACTGTCTATATCACAATCCACAAGTTCTCTATCTTTTACTGCTCTGATTTTCTCCCCAGTCACTCTGGCAAGGGGAGAGCAGCTGCATAGGGCTGCTTGGCTGGGGTTAAACCACAACACAACCCCAGTTCTTAGCCTTTCCTCACAGGAGAGATGCACCAGCCCTCTGATCACTTTTGTGGCCTCCTCTGACTTGTTCCAACAGGTCCATGTCTTGCCTGTGCTGGGACCCCAGAGCTGGATGCAGCACTGCAGGTGGGGTCTCACCAGAGCAGAGCAGAGCAGAGGGGCAGAATCCCCTCCCTCCCCTGCTACCCACGCTGCTCTGGATGCAGCCCAGGACACGTTTGGCTTTCTGGGCTGTGAGTGCACATGGCTGGGTCATGTCCAGCCTCTCACCCACCAGCACTCCCAAATCCTTCTCAGCAGGGCTGCTCTGGATCTGTTCATCCCCCAGCCTGTGTTGATTCCTGGTGTTTCCCTGATGTTACATTTAGCCTTGTGAACCTCATGATGTTCATCTACTGATGTAGCCACTCCATCATAGAAGGCCATTAGGTTGGTCAGATAGAACTTGCCCTTTGTGGTGAAGCAACATGATTTAAAGTATACCAAATGCTTTATAACTCCTTTCAGTAAAGTAACAGCTACAATTTTAGGTGTGCTCTGGGTTTTATGGGATACTAGCAAAACAAGGAATGAATTTTGCAATTATCGAGCTTATGACTTTTAAGTAAAAGCATACTGAATTTCAGAAGCTGATGCATGAAATCAGGAGATTACTTAAATATTTCTTTACTCCTCTATAGTGTTATATAATTGACATCTCTGGGCATCCAACAAGAAACCAGTGACAATTTTAGAAGTCACAAACAGATTTTTCCCATTAGATATAAAATAAGGATTTTGCTGAGTTTACATGACATTTTGTTCCATCAGTCCTGGTATCTTCTATCATAGCTACCTGTTAAATTATCTCATTATTGTCCCTTTCTTATTTTGGAATAAGCAGGGAAATACTGGAATGTATTGCACTACCTACTGTTTGCAATATGCAGTAGTTCCAAATCCTATAAAATAAAGTTGGATTTGCATATCAAAGTTGATTGTCCTAAGGGCAAAAAGTCATGATAAAATTATTCCTTAATCTCTAGAACATGCTGCAGTACAATTTTCTTTCCTGTCAGCCTGGGAGGCCCAGAATTCCTGCCTGCCTCAAACCTACAGAGAGTTCTCACTGGGAAGCTGGAGGCTGATCCTGTGGCTGGATTCCAAATAATGCTATGAGCTCAGTACAGGGAAAAAGAAATAAAAACACTTTTATCATTAATTTGAAGCTGTCAAGAACGTTTTGAAAAATTTGGATCACATTCCTGATATCTGAGTTTCATCCGAAATTTGTTGTGCTTCTTTGTAAAGAACAGAGAATTGGCAGCAAAAGCACCCTAGTGGGGAAAGGATATTCACTTGGGATGTCTGAAATACAGAATTTGTTCATGCTTTCTTGGGTTCTTATGTCACTGTGTCGTGGTTTGACACTGGCCCACGAGAGCTGCTCACTCACCCTCCCCTGCCGCAGCTGGGCAGAGGAGGGGAAAGGGAAAAATAATTAATGAACACTTCAGGAGTGAGATAAGGACCGGGAGAAACACTTCAAGGGCAAAACAGGCTCAGTTTAAGCTGCGAAGTGAATTTATTGCTAACAGAATCAGAGGAGGGTAATGAGAAGTAAAAAATAAGCCCTTAAAACACCTTCCCCCCTCCAGCCCCTCTCTCCTTCCCACCAACAACACAGGGAGGCAGGGCAGGGGGGTTTGGTCAGTCCATCACCAGGATTTTCTTCCGCTGCTCCAGGAGAAGAGTCCTTCCCTGTGAGGCCGTGGGGTCCCTCCCACGGGAGAC
>VYXC01009325.1:26375-60673 GCA_013397175.1 Platysteira castanea
CCTGGAGCACCTCCTCCCCCTCCTTCTCCACTGACCTTGGTGTTGCCGTGTTGTTTTCCCTCACATGTTCTCACCTCCTCCTCTTCTCTGACTAGCAGCAAAAACCCCTGACTTTGTTTTGATTTTCTTCTTAAATATGTCATCACAGAGGCGTTACCAGCCTCTCTCACTGGCCCAGTTCTGGCCAGCAGCATGTCCATCTCCAGAGCCATCAGCCACTGGCGCTGCCGGACACGGTGGGAAGATTCCAGCACCTTCTCACAGGAGCCACCTTTGCGGCCCCCCTGCTACCCAAAACCAGGCCCTGCCAAACCAATACACACTGTTATAGTGTAACATACTAACACAGCAATGAAACTTAACTTTTAATTTAATGAAAATAAAATACCCCTATGAACCAGAAAAAGCATTATTGTGACTTTAGATCAAGTCTAAATGAAGCATAAGTTGTACTGAACCATGCAGTCCATCAAATAATGGCTGCACTTACTATCACAAGTCAAAGTCTGCCTTTGCCCAACAGTGACATGTAACTAATATTATCTTGTCGCATCAATGAGCTACATATTTCCCTCATCCATGCAACGACTACATGTGTGCCTTGGCACACCTTCTCCATGATGCACACACCTGCTTCAAATGCTTGTGGTTTCAGCATTTCAGTATGAAATTCTCTTAAATCTCAAAAATGTTTGATTTATTTCACTTGAAATTGTATTTATTCTGTACCTTGCCACATGTTATGAGTTGGAATGCAAAAGACAATGAAGAGGAAGGAGAAGAGAAAACGTGTGAAGAGGCAAATAAATAACCTGTTAAAATTTTCAGGGCACAAATTTGTGTTGAGATCAGCTGTGAGGATTTGTCACTCATAGCTGAATCATAGGAGGTCCAGAAAAGAGGACTCTAAGCACCTTCTTCAGTTATAATTTACATACACTTACCTTTTTTTTCAGCACAATTATTTCTTGCAATTGGTCTGTGAGTTAGAGCTTTTGACACAGCTGGATTCCAGGAGTCATATCAGAGGTACTGTGAAATGACATATAACTAGGTGTCAGTAAGTGGGTGTGATCCTAAGGGAGTCTTAGTGAAGCTAAATGAGTAATTGAGCCTGAGAAAGTTGGAGCAAGGGTGATGTGCATCCGAAATGCTCCAAAAAGAGATTTCTGAAATTTCCAGTCACTTCTGCCCTTAGCAGACTGTGCTATGCACAGGATATTTTTGTCTGTATGTTAGGTGAAATATCGTTTTGCTTCTAAAAGCTAACCTTCAAACTGCATCTGATTACAAAATGCAAAACTATACATTTGATGAAATACTACAGAAGAGATGAATTCAAATTGAAACCCAGGAGTTGAAGAGTTTAGGTTTAAAAAATATATATTTTTTTTTTCTACAGAGCACATAGAACTGAATGGAAAGACTTCAAAAAATGTGCAAAAAATAGTGAATGGTTTTGGTAAGTTGATATGCAAACTCTGAAAATTCTCAGGATCTGTGGTAAACTGGATTAGCATATTATAAATAAAACAATGAGAATGGTTATATTTGAGACAAAGTGCTTTCTGGATGAAAAGAATTCTATACTTCCATCCTTTTGGAATCCCTCCACAGTACAGTATAATCCTGTAAAAGGATTGTGTTACAGTACAAGATGCATAATTTTCTCATTGTATTTGGTTATAGAACAGATCCTTCGTCAGGCCTCGTTACAGTATTACTTTAGGTGTGTACATAGATACATATGTTGAGAATCTAAAAGGTGTTGAATTCGGCAGTAAATGAAACAAACAGTGATTAGGGTGTCAGTAATGAACAAATAAAGACAGATCAGAAGACAAATAATGAGTTTTAGCTGTTTTGGAATTTATGTTGTATCCCAAAAAGAATGAAAATAACCTTTTCCATCAAATACTGTTTTAATCTAGATGAGGAACCATTACATCCAGGAGGCCTCACTCAGAGTCTGTTTTCAGAAAAAAAAAATTAAGGGGTTTTGTGGTTTTGGGTTTTTTTTTTCTTTTTTAAAGAGAAAAGCAAGTTTTCAGAGCCTCAGAAACTTTGGGAGTACAGTTAACTGTAATATTCATGGCTTATGCAGACTGAATTAACACGTATTTAGCTCTTTGGTATTTACTGCACCTAGAATATCAAACAACAAGATAGTTATGTAGCACTTTCACTTATTGATCATTTTTATATCATGTTTGCATATTGCATTCCCAATAATTAAGGCACAAACACTATTTTACTCCATGGTACTTAGACTGCTAGAATATGGTGCATGTTGGACAAGCAATTTACATCTACAGAATGTTGGAAATGTTAAATTTGTGGTCCAGTTACACTTGGTACATTTGATGCATTATTTGCAGAGAAAAATTTGAAATTCACATCCATATTGGAAAGTAGAATGTATTCACAAACTCAAGTAGCTGTTTTCAGGTACAGACAGATGTTTGTGTGCATCATTAACTGAACTGGTGTAAACATGCATAACTGATCATAAAAACTGTACATAATTTACAGGGAAGTTCTCAGCTACTTCAGCGTTCCTATTCTAGGAAATATTAATATTGAGAAGATAATGATGACCACATCCCAACAGTCAATTGAACTGTGCTGGAACTTAGAGTGTCACAGACCAAGAACAAATGATCAATTCCCTCCCATGGGAGTTGTAAACAAGCCAAGAATCCATGAAGCAAAATATAAGATTTTGATAGGTGACAAATACTTAACATTTGTTCTGTAGACAATTAGCAGCCATGTAGAGATGTTTATCAGAAAGCAATATTCTGTGTCAAGGAAGCTGTAGCTAGGGTCTTTGGGTCCCAGCAATTGGACAGGCAGTGTTTACCGTTGACATTTACAGAGTAAATGTCTCTTTACTCTGCCTGACTGCTTGCTAAACTGCCTCGGGGCAGGCAGGAAAGCTAAGTGATGAATTTGGTATTAACCTGAGTTTGTGTTTGGGGAGATCAGGAATCCCCAGCTAACAGGAACTACAAGCCTTCAAGGAAGAGTGAGTGACTGATTAGCTATAGTTTGAGTCATGGTGTCAAAGCAACCACAAGGATTTTGAATATTTACTGAGAATAGAAGTTATCCCTTTGACTTCAGTGAGGCCAAACTTATACAGCATGGTACTTGTACACCTCAACAGAGACACTTGTACTTGTTTTGAGTGGTATTTGGCTATTTCTGCATTCTTGTGTGTAACATTCTGTAATATTTCTTTCAACCATACATAATGCTTGTCTGCAGAAACTAAAATTTCTCTATGAAGCAGTAGCTATAATTCTAATCATAGATTTATCTTTTGGATTTAGTTTAGTATTTACCAGTTAATTTCAGGTTCTTTTAAGAAGACAGTGAAATGTTATTACCTTTATCACTCTCTGTTCTTCCAGCAGTGATTATGCCGTAACTCATTTGGTGATTCATTCTCACAGTTATTTTTCATTGCCTTTTTCTGAATTTTTTTTTTTTGCTTTAGGGCAAAGAGTTAAGGTAAAGTAATCATAAAATAAAATAAAGACTTTTCTGTCCCATCTTCTTTCAGTAGAGATTAAACAATCTATGTTGACTGACAGAATGGATTTTTCATTGAGTACAATGTGCTATTTCTTGGAACTACATTTATACATAGAATATTTTTATGTTATCAGAGTAATGATGACAACTGCAAGCAAGCCTCAGAATTTTGCAACAAAAGGAATACATTTAAGGAGTTTACTCCCACAGAAATATATAAAATAATGCAATAGATTTCATAATATGCATATTTTGTACCAATATGCTATTCCTCTAAATATCCCCTGGATGTTAAATGCATAGTTTTCCATATTTAAATTAATAAATGAGAAATACTTTGCCTAGATATATATTTTGTTATAATCATAACAATTTTCTCTTGTACACGGACATGAAAGATGTTAGGCCACATTCCAGTCTTTTCTGAAAGCAAGAAACAGTTCTAGCTTCTATAATATATCCACAAAAAGGCTTCCTGGAAATCCAGCACACTCAAGGTGCAAATTAGAAAATAAACAATCCCATTAATTTATTATAGATTCACTTTTAGATTCAAATCCTCAAACAAACTGGAAACCTCAGTGGAATTTCATCACTCTACAACAGCCATGGATTAACTCTACATGTGGAAATTTGAACAGGGTACTCGAGTTGGCAATATCTAAAATCTGAATACAGGTTTAATTATACATACACAACCAAGCTGATATACTAGTACTCTGATCTCACATCTTATGAATGATACCTGCTGCTATTCCAATATAGCCCTTTTTATTCCTCTCTCTTCCAATAACAAGTTTCTAAGTCTCTGGAAAACAAAGCACTTCATCCATACTGATTAAATAGCTTTAGAAGTCTACAAGAAGTGGCCTGGAGGCACAAACAATTCTGGAGGTATTTGGAAAGCATCGACAACAATTTTTTGGTACAAGTGGTGAAGGAACCAGTGTGCTGTTGGACCTTATAGTAACTAGCAAGGAAAATCTGCTTGGAGATGTGAAGGCTTAGGGCAGCATGGCTACAGTGACCAAAAGATCGTAGAGTTGAATATCCTATGAAGAGGAAGCAGGGTGCTGAGTAGGATCAAAACCTTGGATTTCAGGGTAGCTAAATTTGTCTTTTTCAGGGACCTCCTTGGAATAATCTCACAGAAATGTGCGTTAGTGGGATAGATCTCTTCCTTCACACTCAAGAATGATGCATCCCCCTGGGCAAGGAAGCACACAAAAGGGACAGGGAGATCTGTCAAGGAGCTTCTGTCCCATCACAAATACAAAATGGCATCCAATTTCTGATAAAGGTGACACCTTTCTTTTCCCTCTGATTAGTAGAATAACCAATACAATATATGCTGGAAAGTCTCAATTATTCGGCCTTACTATTACTATTTTAGAACAGATTCTTAAAGGAAGCTCAGCGAAGGATGTGGTTATAAGAGGAGTATGGGATAAAATGCAACAAAGTTCTATTGCAGGTAGATTTTGTCAGAATAAGTTTAATGACTACAAATTTACTGAACCTAATATATCTGTAGTCTACCTGTGAAGTTATCTGATATGGTGATCTTGGACAAAATATTTCAGGTGAATTAAGTATAGAAGAAATGTAAGATGAATACACTTCGGCCACCATTTTGTTTATTATATTGGCATGGGAATTATCAGTCTTTCAACTCTCCTCCGCCAAAAAAAAAAAAAACAAACCCAAAGATAAATGTTGAGTCTAGGTATGCTACATTGAGTAAGAATAGAATTTTTTCTTATGTCCTGTTCATTAAAAAAAAAAAAAAAAAAAGAGAGAGAAAAAAAAAGTGATGTTTGAAACCAGTTTATGAAACTTTTATAGCAAGAGCATGTTGAAGATCACACCAACTCATTCAAGAGTTTCATTTTCAAAACCAGATAAACAGAATAAAATTTCATCCAGTCCAGTTCCCAACAATTTTAAGTTAGAGGGGTTCTGTATTCAATACATTTTCTGTGTGGGACTCTTCCGAGCACTTGAAATGGGAAAAGAGATCAAGTAATATTTAGGCATTAGAGATATATGGCATAAGAAAATATCAGTAAAACTAATAAGTTAAGCTTCTACTCTGAAGATATCAGGTGGAAGTGAATATTTTTCTTGTCTTCAGGGGATCTAACTAACCAAGTTGACTGATAAGAGTTTCCTACTGTATTTCACATCCTTAGAAACTTCAGAAAATGTTCTGGAGAGATGGTAGAGATGCTCTTAACACAGAAATAAATCTGTCTTTCTAAATACCAGACCTATCCATGGGAGAAATAATACATACTTCTCTTATTGGCTTCCTAAGCCTAGAGAAATATTTGAGGATGAGGGCAGGGATAGGATGTGTGGACAGTTGAATAGAAAAAGAAATTAAGTGCCTGAGTGCTTCTGATTCCCATATGGATAGCATATAATATATAGTAAGCTTGGTTTGGGATGTGTTTTCTAAGAAAATTTTTGTTCTAAATGAAAAGTTTTGTTTTGTGCAAAGTAGCTGGTCATGATTCACTCTATTGCATCTATGAAATAAAAAAAAATGGCCCATGAGCTGAACTGAGTTCAGACCTTCCTGAGGTTCATTATAGTTAAAAACCAGCATATGGAAACCTTAGAATGCAATAAAGCCATACCAAGTTAGAGAAAATTATAAAACAGGCAAGTAAAGTAAATGTTTTTCTGTGTTGTAGTAGCCACTTTACAGCCCATAAAGTTTCAGTTTTCAGGATGTTAGGCTCCATGCAGTCTTCCCAGCAGTCTAAGTGAGGTTAGATCAGGTTAAAGTGGGTTCTGGAGTTTTACTTACTGTAAGCTGAAGAGACATCCAGCACAGGAGCTGGTTTTGCTCTTTGCTTCCTATGTTCTTTTCCACAGGTGGCTGCTGCCAGAAGATCACAGTTTATCTGTCTTTCAGAAACATCTTCTGTAGGCTTATGTGCATTTTCATGGAGAAGGTACTGGAGAATCACCTCAGATTTCCTGGTTTCTAAGATGTAGGTCCTGAAGTTCCCAGAAATTTGAGTCTTTCAAGTTTCAAACTGCCACCAAGCTAGAAAGCATACCAAGGGAGTAGCTAACTAAAATTCTCAGCTCCACAGTTTTTCTTCATATCTTCTGGGAGCTGCTGAGTTGACTCAGTGTGAGAGATGGTCTGGAGACCCTTCATCTGCCTCACAACTGTCTCCATGTCACCAAGGACAGAAGACTCCCAAAACAAGCTAGCCTGGCTGGAATGGGTGTCTGCCTTGTGCTGCCTACAGGTGTTTGCTGGACCAAGACCTGGTACGCNCGCCTTCCTATGGGAACTCCATGCAGGGACAATGGACCGGGCATGGTGGAACTGCCTGTGCTGGCAGGCCTGCCCGAGCTTATTCAACTTGAACAGACTTGCCACTACCTGCTGTCCTTTGGTGGACTGGTTCTCCCACCTGCCTGGCCAGCTGCTTGTCGCCGTGGCAGCCAAAGACTATAAAGAGACCCCCCCGAATTAACCAAACTTTGAGTTCTCCCCACAGAAGACAATGGATCTATGCATGAACAGAGGCATCAAGGACCTCATCCCTTCTGCTGGTAGCTAATATCCTATCCTGTCTTTTTCTCTCTATCCTTTGTTTTCCTCTCCCCCTCTATTGCACTGCTGTGTTGTTGGCACTCAATAAAAGTGCATTGTTTTTGATTAAACCTGAGATCCCCACTATGTGTTTTTGCACTCTGAGATCAGTTAATGAACCATCACGACCCCCGCGTTCGCAGCGGATTGTGACACTCAGTTGACCAGTTCTGTTGAGATGATCGTGTCATCCCCATGTAATTTTCATGGCAAACTATTAAATGCTTGAGAACTAAAATATTCTGATATTTTGCTCCTTCTATGAGCAAAACCCAATTACAACAAAAAGTTCCATCTAGGTTTTTTGTAATAATTGAGAAATCTATTTATCTGAGGGAGACCTTGCTCTGTGCAGAACTTACATTTATTTTCCTGAACAGAGCAAAGCCATTCCACCTCTCCCAAACATTCAGTATCATCAGGTGGGAGAGGCTCAGAAAGAAACCTAAATGTATCAGTCTTCCACTCTGGGGACCAAAGCAGGCACAGAGATGGATCTTAGAGACTCCAGGGACGTTAATACTTTCTTTATCTGAGCCAAAGTGGACAAATCATAGCTGGGACACAGAAAAACGAGAAAACTTACAGAAGCTGTAGCACTGGGATGGGGAAAAGAAATAACCCTATTGCTGTAAATTCACACTTCTCAAAGGAAAAAGAGTGGGGTAGGATAGATACTGGAAAGTGGGGACAAGCCATTTGTAGAAACACACTAAAAGTTTGTAATGTAATGTAATGTAATGTATTTCATTTCCAAGGGCTGTAGATAGAATGAAATAAATATCGTACCTGTTAATGAGCACATCCAAGGGTCATAGTTCTGAAGAGTTTGTTTTGGCTGGTTTGGTATATGATTGAATATAATTTCTAGTTCAGTTTTATTTTTGGTCAGAAAAGGATCTTATAAAAGCCAATCAAATGTTTAGCGCTAATCTGCTGTCAAGTGGAATATAAATTCCTCAGTTAGCACTTCATATAGCACACACATACTTTACCACATTTCACAGAGTAAAGCAAATAAAAGTTGCTTGATTTACAAATTTGCAATCTGGCTCAAATACAGTGTATATTAAATCATATGCATCTTGTACAGTTTGCAAGAAAGCAAGTAAGGGAAAAGAAAAGACAAAGAGAAAATGAAGGCTGGAATTTAATTGCACTCCACTATTCATTTCATTTCCACTTTTTTATATTAGAATGCTAGAAGCAAGCCTTGACAAGCTACCCAAACACTCTTGCTGTTCCTATTTTATACCTTTCTTTTTATTAATCTTTCTCTTTGCAGTGGTAACCAAATCTGTCACATTTCAATTCTGAAAACTATTGCAATATTTTAACAATATTACTGGTTTATGTTGCCATATAACAAGGAATTTTCAGTAATCACATAAGATTTTAGTTTTGATAAGTACAACATAAATTAAGAGTTTATCAAAGAGAGAATGAATTCATCATCCTTTTCTTATTTCCCATGTTGAGATTATGACCAAATCAACAAAGATGTTTTAAAGTCCATGTCTCCGGAAAACAAAACCAACTGTTCTTCCTGGAGGTTGTGAGCCTATAGTCCTCTGGAGGATGTTCAGCTCCTCAGACTGAGCTCCCATGAATGGAGGCCCTGCCGTGGCTCTCTTTTCGCCCCTTCACTGCCTGGGTACAATGCTGAGCAGCTGCTTCAAAACATCCTTTCATTTCCAAGCTCTGCATATTTCATTCCTGTCTGTAACCCTTAGATACCTCCCATTTCCTTTTCCACAGTCTTCTCCATCAGCTTCAACTCTTTCTATTTCACAGGTATCTCTTTGCTTTAATCCAGGATGCCTCTTCTACTCTGACCACCTCATTTACCAGTTAGATTTTGATCTCATTTAATACTCATTTACGTTTTACAATCCAGCCAATCCAGTTAATCTCAGCATTGTCCACCGAAATATGAAAGGTAAATTGAAGCCATCACCTCCTGTTTTCTCTCTTGTTCTGTTTTTACCTTCATTTGTTTATGCAATATTAGGCTGCTTTTTATTTGTGTGTTATTTTGTGCAGCTAATATCTTTCCAGGACAAGGCTGACTTATTATAGGTCAATTGGCAAAGAGCATCTATAGGAAGAATATTCCAGAGAACCAAGCTGTCCTAAAATAGAGGTATTTTTCAGCACAATTCCTGGGTCACTCTTGTTAAAATCTGGGGTGTGACTCACAGCTGGCAGAACAGCTCTTATGTTCCTGAAAGCAATCTAAGTATCAAGCCAGGCAAAGTTCCCCCGTATTTTCTTTCACATTTAGGAAAAAAATTAAAATTATGTATGGACTGTGCAGATGTCTCAGAGGGAAAAACACTGACATTGTTTAAAGACATTGATTTTCTTATTATGTACCAAAATGGTCATTAAAACCACATGAAAATCTACCATCTGACTCACTTTCAGAATCCATATTCTAAAAATCTGCAATCTACAACTGGGTTTTATTTGTCACAAAGTCTGAATGATATAATTAAAAAAAATATGTAGAATTCAAAAGGTATTTATTTCAGTAATGCTTATATTAGAATGGCTTTGTGCTATGACATTAGCTTTAGAATAAAATAGACACAATAATTTAATTTTAAAATTGAAATGCTCAGGGGCTGAGGTTAATAAAGAGAAAGTATTATGCATCAACATTTTTCTATTCATACTTAATATTCATAATCATTATGGATAGAAAGCATTGTAAAACATTCTAATTTTTTTAAATATTCAAATTCATAATGAGCTGTATAAAATGCATCCCCTTATGCCATTAATACTCTAATTCCCATTGACACAGTAGACCTTTCCAATCATATCCATTTTTAAATACTCAGACTAAGATGAGAGATTTATGCAGGTCAGTCTGTCACATGCATATGGAATAAAAATCTGTAATCATGTATTTTTGTAGTTTAAAAAAGATAGATACACTGTATGCCAAAAACTAAGCAAGAATCTTTGGTACACCTCTGTTAACCTCTCACATTCCCTCTGCCTTTTAAAGTAATATAAGAAAGTATGTAGTTTTAAAGAAAATATCTGAATTTCCACCTTTTTTACCTCTCCCCATCTTTCTCTAGATTTAAAAGCCAACAGTTCACTGTATGCCACTTCCATATTGTCACGCAAAACCATATTGATCCTTTCCAAGTTCCTAATGGAATGTTTCCTTTCTAAACTGCTGGTCTAGCTAGAGTCTTTTCATCCTACCATTCAAATATGACAGATCTGAAAAAAAAAAAAAATTTCCAGTTTCTTAATCTCTATCAGTATAACTGTGCAGTCCTCACAAGTATACTGTTATTGACTATATTTATACAGAAGCTATATTAAGCTCTCTATGCTTTCTCCAAGTGAAATTTGGCTTTCTGAGAGAAAAAGTACAATCACTCTTTAAGACTCTTTTCGAAATTCCATGTGTCAAAAGAGTTGATCATTTCAAAGAAGATTTGAAATAGTTCTTATGTCTCCTACAGGCTAGCATTTAGGAAACAACAGTGTATTGCATAGCTTGCCTTGAATTGTTTGACAGCACAGTAGGCTCTGAGTGTTCATTGTTCATACTTTTATGTAGGAACAGGAAATATTAAGGGTTGATTCTAAAATTATCTTGGCAGCAAGGTTTTCCCTAGCAGCTATGACTTCTTAAGTAAAATTTGAAAGGGTATTTTTGTTTTTCAAATGTCATTGTTTCTTCAGCATCAGCTTGCCAGTGATTTTTTAAATTTTCATTTAGTGTTCTATGTGTGGGAAACAAGGTAAGTGCAAACTGAATGTTGTCGAGGAGATAAATTCCAGTCAGTGTTATGAAGGTCTCTTTCCAGACTTAGCCAGTGCTAATTGTAGTTGTTTGCAATGTTCTTTGAAAAAAGCACTTGTGTAGAACTCCAAAAATGACTTCATGCTACCCACAGCATTAGTCAAATGTTTTAAAAATGAAATACAAACAAAGTAACTACAAAATAAGCAAGTTATTGAAGATTTAAAGTGTTTAGAGAAAACATCCTGTCCCCTGAATGATCTTGAAAGTTTTATTTTCACTCATAGGATCACTTCAGAGTAGAAGAGGAATACCTTCATGACTAAGATCAGGATTTGGCCCCATATAAAAGTTCTTTGATGAAAAAGCAAAAGGCTCTTTTGCAACATTAATAGCAAACTTATTATAAACTTGCAACTGTACATGCACATTTTTAACCAGAAGCTCACCTTGACTGAGTAAAGATGTTAAAATACATGAAAGAATTGGTATGGTAGGAGAAAAGAGTTTGTGAGTATAAACACAGAGAACTATTATGATGTTAAAACTTAATGATGCAACAGCTGATCCTTTTAATGAATGACCTTAAGAAGTCCTTGCACCTGCAGTGACCTGTGGAACTCTTTGTGTTATGTACAATAATGAATACATGCAGGCTACATATCAGAGGAAGGATATAAAATTCACCAAAAAATGCTGAAAAATAAAGTACATAATATTTTCAGGTCTCAGCACAGTTTCTCTGGAGATTATCACTTTTTTTCTATATGGTACTGCACTGTAAGCATAACTTAAATGCCTGGCAACAGGAGTACAAATTGCTTGACTGAATCTTAATTGTATGTTGCTAAAATCATTATTATAATGAGAAAAAATTACTTTCCTTAATCTTAGGGAAAATGAAAGAAGAGACAGTCAAACATTTTCTGTCTGTAGTTAAACTATTACATTCATATTTAGCCACTTGAATTCTAATGCCTTTATCTTTTAAAATTCTAAGTACCAGCTCCTCAGTGAACATCACTGAAATCACTAAATGACTGACATCTCTGGAAATCAAGCCCTCTATTTAAATGCCAGGAGTGCACAAGTTTCCCAAGACTTCATACAGGATATAAGGGTAGTTATGTTATATCTGAAGTTTGTGACTAAGCTTGAGCTCAGAGACTCATGATCAGCATATTCAGTGCCAGGCTGTAATTAGGTTCAGGTTTGGATCATGCTGTAGAACATCTGAGCCAATAGCACCATCAGGTCATGATGTGGATGGGAACAATTACTGTCCTGTCCTAGACACACCTCCCTCCCAGCAAAAAAAGTTTGTTTGCCTTGCAATAATATCATCTGGTCCAGATGAGTCACCAAGTGGGTCCTTCGTAAAGCATCTTAGGTCCTATAAAGCAAGAGAGATTCCTGTAAAACAAGAGCCTGTCCAGGCTGACATATTGCTGTCAGTGTGGATGAAAGGAGAGTCGATAGAGATCACTGCTTCTGTAGACTTCAGTCCACTCCTTGACTCAGGCAATTTATGACTGTATTGACATAACCTGGCAGTTAATGTAAGGTCCCACATGTGGAATGTCACTTTTCAGTTTAAGTCCTGATTTTAATTGTGGTTTGGTAGCTCAGACTACCAAAAGTAGCATGAAATATTAAGAAATAATATGTGTCACATTCTTAGATGTAAACCACCTTTAATGGTCATTGTCTTATGTTACTACAGTAGGCAAAACAAAAGTCTAGACTTAGAAGTAGACAAGCTGAATAAGGTTTTCTACTTTTTTTGCATACTAATCATGAAAGGTAACCTTAGGAACAATAAATAAGATTTAATAATAATGTCTGGTTCAAGTGGGGGAAGTTATTCCTGTGTTGGTATTCTTAAAACATCTAGCTACCGTATTGATTTTAAGCCCTTTAAATACACCAGCAGAAAGTACTTATGTAATCCTTCAAGCAGAAGGAAAAAAGATATATTCTGTTTATAACACACTAAGTAGGCAGATGTCTCTAAAGTAGATTCCACTTCAATGCAAGACTTTGTGATACCAATTAGAAAGCATATGCCATATTGCCTTGACATCCTGTTACTAAATGCTGATGAAAGTTTATGATCGTAAGTGAAATATGTAAAGTAGGACTGAAAATAATCTTTCAAATTAAAACTGTTAAAATATATACTGTGCAGAATGTATACCAAATGTTCTGCAATGCAGGCTCTCAGGGATGTATTTCTGTGGGTGTTTAGGGAATACAGCAACAGAATTCAATGCTGCCTCAAGTACTGAGATACATCAGCTTCCGTATTTTTCCTGTGAAGACTAACACCAATAGCAGGTGACCAATCAAGTTACAGTAAAAGACCTGACAGGTATAGTGGAGTTTGATAGCACAGCTATGGTTGCACCATGGTAAGAAAATTGATTTGGAACCAGAATGTCCCAACTGGCTTTGAGTTCAGGCATGCGTTGTAGCACCCACTGCTACCTCAATCCATAATGATCCAAGTTGCTGCTGATGATGCAGCTTTCTTCCTGCTCCTGTGGAAGGTGTGAGCCATGGGGACCTGAAGATACTCAGGGCATATGATCACACTGTGTCTGATACTGGCATGGATAGAGCAATTTGGCATGTACTGAAACCTTGAAGCTGGGACTCGGTTTCAGTTTCACAATTTAATGTATACAAAAAGGCTGCCATTATTCTGACTTTCCCAAGAATGGGATGATTACACCATATGCTGTATTTTAACTGCAAGTCTTTGGACTTAATGCAGTGCTCATTGGGCCCCAACTGCAGTCTCATGTTCTCTGTTATGCTGCTTTGATTAACAATAGCGATATTATTTCTGTATTTTCCTTTGTTTACTAAGCTCTCAAACTCATATTCTGAGACCAAAAATGTTTATCAGAACTAGTCTAATGCATTTCATAACATGGACCCTCAAATTTCAGTTTTTCCTTCACTGAGAGCAAAAACTGATGTGTTTAGAAAGGTTAAGAGTCTGAGCTGAAGACAGTCAAAGACAGAAAATCCATCTCAGTGTTCTGATGTTTATTTATGTTCAGTCATAAGGAAAATAGTGCTATTCCATTTTCAGCATGTTTCATTAAATCCCAACCATCTTTGTTGTTGGCTTTAAACACTGAAGGATTAATGCCTTATCTAGCAAAGCTAAGTGTATGGTATGATCAAATCAACTCATGGTCTTAATTTCAGTATTCTAATTAGGCAAAACTCATAAACCTAAATTTCTTTAGCCCTTTAAGTGTTCTTATGGCTTTTTCACACACCATTTCTTTTTTCCATTTCATTATTTTCAATTCCAGCTTTTTGAAGTACATATATATAAGGAGCGGTCTTTGTATTTAAGTATCTCTTTGAACAATGCTGAATTCAGAGATGTATCTTTTATCACATTCATTTTTAAATCAGCATTGCTCAATTTATGTTCTTCTGTCACTGCTAGCCTCTTCTACTTCAGTTCAGTGTGTTTCCCCACTCTGAGGGATCAGTTGACTAATTATGAATCCATTTGCTTGAATTTTGCTGGTCTTATGATTTTTTTTTTTTAAATTAAGATATCATGGGGCAGTAAGCTAAATGCATTAAGCAGAATGGAGTTGATGTAATGTTTCTGTCCTTTAATGTCCTGTATTAATATTATTCTTTATCAGCTTCTCAGTTAATTCACCTGGTATTGCTACCATAATAACCAACTTATAACCAGCTCTGTGAGCCCACTGTAGGTGTTGGCAATGGGAAGAAAATTTTCAGTCTATTAGGAACTGTGGTGAGCACTTCTTTCCCTTCCTCTCTTCTTCCCTTCTTTCTGGTCTCTGCAGTTCCAAACAAAAATTTAAGAGTTATTGAAATAAATATTTAATAACTGTTGTCCTGATTTTGGCCAAGGACAAGGTTAATTTTTCACAGTAGGCATCAGGAGGCAGAGCCTGGAGCTATGTGGGCATGGCCAAGACATTGTGTTATTCCACACCATCTTCCATCATGGCCAGGGCAGGGAAAAGGGACTTTCTTTCACTTCCTAGAAGGAGGGGTGTTCCTTTGCCGTGGAGCAAGGGTGGTGAGCAGCCAAGAAAAAAGCATGGGCGTGGGGGGTCCAGACGTCATTTTTCATTGTCTTGGGGCCACTCTGAGTCGGGTCAAGCAGTGAGCAATCTTTACATGTAAGTCACCCTCTTTTTGAATACTTTCGTTATTAATATTATTGCTGTTCATTTTCGTACCTCATGGCCGTTTCCAGTAAATTTTTCTTATCTCAACCCTTTTGTCTCTCTCAGCAGAGGGGAGTGGGAATGCTGGTCTTAAACCACGACAATTGTTAGTTTTCAAAAATCTGAATTTACCACATAAAGACAGCATGTAAGAACTTCAAATACATTCATGCATCCCAGAAAACATTTTGGTTTTGATGAATCACACCAAGTGATTGAATTCATCATCTTTACCAGATGAAAACATAAATTCTCACTTTATTTCAACATACTGAAATAGTCATTGAATTAATTTTCCTTTTAATCATTATTACATATTTTCTCACATCTTATAATTAGGATATGATAATTTTAGGTTTTATTACATCTATAATATGTTTGAACTCATGTATCCTGTCAGAAAACATACTCCTGATGCCTTTGTTTTCCTTTCAATTACCCCAAACCATTTTGTTGTCATTTATACTGCCTCTTTTGCTTCCTCCCAAGACTTCACATTCCCTGTACTTATTTTGCTGATATTGCTTTTTGCTTTCTTCCACCAAGTTCCTGTTAAATACATTTACTCAGAACTATTTTCTGCAATTTTTTCATATGTTTCTCCTTAATTATAGTAGATTTTCTTTGGTATTCATGAAAAGACCTAACAAAACAAGTTTTCTCTATAAAAATTTTTCCCTTACTGATGACTTGAACAAGAAATGTATGTAGAAACTGTTGTATACTTTTAAAGAATTGTGGATTGAGAAAGACCTAGTGGATTAAAGGGAAAGAAAGGAAAAAACCCCAAAACACAGAAACAGCATCTTGTGACTATTGCAATACAATCTAATCTTATTAGATTAGTCTGCGTATGACACATCTGGATATATTGTCACTGCCCCACATAATTCTGTTTATTTTCCCAAACCTCCATAAGCCCCTTGATTTGGATATTAAAATCTAAGGAGAAAAAATGTTATTTTTCCTAAAATTGCATCAATCAATCAGGAACTGCATGGTTTTGATATATCCTGGCCTTGTAATAGACGTGAAAAAGAAATGTGGTGTTTATAGCCAAACATTAAGATGCATTCTAAAAACATCATATTGATTATACCCATTAATGAGAATAGTGAGTTATCCAAAAGCTGTGCTGTAAATATTCTGTATATTTAAATTTGCAACGGTCTTTGAAGGATTCTTGTACCACCTGTAATCCAATTTGTAACATTTAACTGCATATGATTTGAATGAATATTTCTAAAAGCATTATACATACTTTTTTTGCTATCAAAAGGATGTGTGTTACTTAGGTTTTCCTCTGATTACCTATAAACAACTATGAATTATTATTATCGTTTAAGTACTCTGCACATGATTAAGTAAACATCGATATTGCCTAATGCATGTACTTATTTACATATTCCTGTAGTCTGTTTTAAAGTCAGTTGCTCTGAATCACTGATAACATTTTTCTACACATCTGTTTGTTCATGTCATTATGAAAGTATTCATTTGATTTCTGAGTATAGTTGTCAGCAAAAAACCCGGTTTATTCATATTCAAAACATACTCATGTTGTCTTTGGGTATATAGTTGTTTCTAATATTATTTTCCCCTCTCATCTGCTTTTCTATTTTTGATGACAAGGATCATTTAGACTCTTTAAGTTAGTGGTGGAAGACTTGAAAATACTCTTGGAAAAAGCAATGAATCAAATATTAATGCTTAGTGGGGCAGACTTAACTAAACAGATGAGGGACTAGAAGGAAGTTCTGCAGATATAGCTGTTTTCTTTGGTTTTAAATATATGTAATGATTTCATTCAAGAGCTGTGTACTTCCGTTACAATGATTTGCCAACCTCATACATTCCTAGAACATGCAGAAAGAATTTGTGCTTTCCTGTGTTGTGAAGCATATATGATCTTACATTTTTACTAGAAACTCTTTTCTGGCCATTATCTCAATAAATACTATGTTTAATGACTGTTTCCTCTCAAAAACATATATAGTGTTGGAAATATACATGAAGTTTTATAAAAAGAGTTTTTAAGTCTCATAGATTTTATGCAAGGCTGAGACCAGTGAAGGGTACAGAAGTTACAGGTTGGCTTAATACTACACTGTTTGAGGAGGAACGACAGGAAGCCAAGATCCATGAGGTCTGGCATATGCTTTCCCTCGTTTGTTTCTCTTCTACCATGGTCTGGTGGCACAGATGCAAGGAGCCAATTCTGTTGAGACAGCGGGAGAAATTTTCTTCTCATGGAACAAAGCCTCCTGGTATCTGCTGATGGCCCAGGGATAGGGTACAGATAGCTGGTGTTAAGCTTCTCTAAGCTTCAATGAGAACAAAACTTTAGAATGCCCCCAACTGGTAGAACAAAGGAAATATGAATATAGAACCCTACTTGAAGTTTTGAATGGATATCATCACCCAGTCTAAAATACCTGTTCAGTACTTAAATAGCACATTTTCAAGGAGTTGAAAAAGTGCAAAACGTTGTTAGAAAAATGACTGCATGGTAGACTCTGCTGTAACACAAACTTAGATTTTCTCAATTCTATTCAGGTAACAAAGACTTCAGGAAACCACAGACTATTTCAGCTAGCAAAATATAACTTACATACCAATACATTATCAACTGTTATATCTTAAAATTTCTGGACTAGCCTTATTGTGCCTATAAACTTTTTTCATAGTAAGTTATGGCAATGGAGTCATATACAGAGTTTGCCAATAAATCTCAAGAGTTAATCCACAGTTAGTAGTCAATGAACAGCTGAGTTACTTCTTCATGTTTTTCAAGTCTTAAACTATGAAGCTATACTTGTAGGCAATGGAAGAAAAGATTTTACAATATTGCTGATAAAGGCAATCGAGGAAGTTCCAAGTAGCACAGGAGTGCTTCCTTGCTTTCCTTTATATTTCAACTTTTTAGATCCTGCCTGACTGTGCACAGAGTACTGACTACCTTGAGCCTTTCATTCCTGTCAAAGGAAACCTATTTACATAGGGAATGTGAACCATCATCTAAACCATTTTGCTGGCATAAAAGAGCATTTGCTGATTTAGAGCAGTGGACTGATGGAAGATGAATGTTGGTGAGGTAGGTTGCTAAGATATTTGCTCTCTGCTCTGACCATGAACATTGTTCTTACAGGAACATATTCCCCTCAAATGCAGTTACACATCTGTGCTTTGCATGGGCCTGCTTGGCTTTGTGTCACTTTTTGTGCTCTGGTGACCACTGCTACTTCAGGGCAGGGCTGTGGGAAGGCCAGAAGGCATTGTGGGAGAGAAGTGCATAGTATCTCAGTATGATACAAAGGGAGGGAGCCACAAAGGGAGGAGAGGCTCTTTGGGACACAATTTCAGCATTGAGAAGCCTCAATAATCTCTAAAGCAAGAGAGAGAGCTTGTAAGTTTTAAGATCTGAGATGAAGGGAGTGTTGAATTATGATCCTTCTGTAGGGCCAGGTCACTGAAGATCCCTCGCTGCCTATTCCTCCTCCCTGCTTCTGGAAGTGTGATAGATGTAACCATATCACTCAAGGAGCTCTTAGTCACCCAGGCTTCTGGGTCATGTTGTGGCAGCCGCAATAGATGCTCTTAGGAAGCTTTCCTAGCTCCCTTTGTACAGTGGTCTTTCATATTGACCATATTTTCATTTAAAGATTCAAAGAACATTTGTTCCCTGATTGACCTCAACATGCATTTTCCCCCAGTGCATATTTTTTTCAAACAAGTAATAAAGTAGCACCATCATTACTTTCTGTCAGCAAAATAAGCCATCTTTCTTTCTTAAAAAGGACTTTGTCAAAGAGAAGTTAGACCTACATTAAAAATTTGGACTAAGATCGACACCAGCATAATAATATCAATGGAAAAACCCCAACTTTTCTGTTACTTACATTTTTTAAACTAAATTCCAGTCTTGTCTTTTATTTCATAACAGTGTTCAAGAAAACAGCAGTTGTTAATCCAAAACTCTGTCAATCATTCTGCCAAATGGAACAAAACTCACAGGATATTGAGTTGCAAAGCAAAATAATAAAAACCAAAACATGGGAAATTTACAGATACACCTCTTAAAATAAATGTTTAAATAATCCCACAAAGAATATTGTCAAACAAGTCTTGCCTATAAACTAAGTCTTGTGAAATGCTGAGGCAAAGGTTATGATTTCTGATATAAATCATTTACCCTTAGGGCACTGGTTTACCCCTAATCTAGAAAAAAATTAAATCGTAAGTGCTAGCTCCCTGTGTTAACATGCTAGTAGAATATTCCTCTTTGCCTTTTTTTCTTGTGTCCTTGTAGTCAATAAATTTTGTCAAAGTCTTCTGTGAGAGAAGGGCTAGAAACCACATGGAAGCACAGAACTAAAAATAAGCAAATATTTTTGGGCAACATCAGGAGACAAATACCTATAAAGTGAGATGTACAAACTAGTACATTAGTGAATCATCATCCTGAGGGCAGAGCATATATGGGGCTCACTTTCAGAGGAAAGGTAGAAATTGTGTGCATTGGATGCTACTGCAGTAATTTAGTCAGAAAGAGCTATCATTTAACATTAATTCTGTTTCATAAAACGGTTGGGGAGAAAAGCAAAATGATAGAAAATAATAACAAGGACTGTAATGCATTAATTAATCACTTGTGCAAGCAACATTCTTCCCCCTCCGGCCCCACTTCCAGCCTGGTCTAGCAGACCTGCCTGACTGCCATCTCAAAGGCAGGTACCACTTTAACTTCTGTATTTGTTTTGTCACATATTGCTGGGCTGGAAATTCTGAAATCCAGTTGCTCCAAAATTGGAGTCTCCATGGCAACATTCACAGAGGTGCAGGTTGGAGCCAGCTGCCAGAAGAAGACAGTTACATAACAAAAACAGGAGGATTTCTGCTTGTCACTTTTACTGCCCTGAGATACATAGACAGACAGACAGATAGAATGTAAATAATAGTGTAAAACTCTGGTAGAAAACTGCATAATACCACAAAGCTATTTAAAATAAGAGGTGAGAATTTAGATTTCAAAAGGTGAAAAGTTAGGTTGTATAAATGATTTATATTCATCTTTTGTGTTGTTTTTAGTGCTTAAAAGTAGTGCCTTGCATGAAGGATATGAAGTTGAGAAGGTAAGGTGATGGCAACACCAGCTGTATGTCAGCTTACTGCCAGCTAAATCCAATCTCTGTGTCAGTCAGGTAAGCCGGAGGTTGATCAGGACTCTCATGACAACTATGCAGTGCAGAACGCTCAGAAAAAAGAGATTTTAAGGAATGACATGTTGGTTTTCCCACAGTAACTGCAAGGAAATTAGTCTTAAAGATCAGAATGGAGACTGGGTTTGGGTGTGGAACTGAGCAGTAATTAAATACAGGGAGACTAGAGGGATCATCTTACTTGCCATCATATTTGGAAAGGCAATATTATGTGCCCCACTAAAACAAGAAAAATAGCAGTAAGACTATTTTAGCAGCAGAAAATGCTTAAGTCTCCTGAGAAGCTTCCCTTTCACATACTATGACACAAAAGAGTAAATCTTTTCCTGGACTTATAGCAGAAATTTATATTGCAGTCATTGGCTATTTACTTCTCTAGGAATAATTTTTACGAATCTTTGAGCACAACTTTGTATCTCCATACAGAAATACCATTCATCTTGAATTCAGCAGAATCACACAAAAACCTAAGAAGTCTTCCAGGCCTTTTCAGGAAAGAGTGACTGAGAAAGTTTAGGTAATTTTATAATTAATATAAGGACCATTTTCTTTTCCTTCTCAGAAACGACTGAAAAATGCAAAAGTTTACCTATGTGTTGTCTAAGATTTCAGACTTTATATTCTACTTAGCTTCATGCACAAAACATGTATATTTATTTTTCACACAAAACCATAGCCACTAAGAAACTTCAGATAGACAGCAATATTTTTTGTGACAACTGCACATGCATACATGATCCGCTCTGGTATTTGCCATTTAGATAAATGCTAATACACAACAGCTGGATCTCAACACTCATCCATTAAGACACATTTGTGATTTCTCCTTGTTTCAAAGGTAATGAGAAAATAGTTCAAGAAAAACATCTTCAAAAACAAGTGAATCTTCTTTCTTTAGCTAGCCCTCTTTCCTCTGTTAACTCTCAGAAGGAATGTCTACGTCTTGGTCCACACTCATGTTACGCAACAGTTGAAAGCTTAATTTTTCTGTGCTTTAAAAATACAAGAAAAAAAAAAAGGAAAGAAAAGGTGAGAGGCTGGTACTGACTAAGTTTCTGCAGCTGAGCTGAAACATGGAGTTTGGGTAACATCAGTCCCAGCAAAGCATGGCTAGTTTAGGCTTTGCCTGGCTGATAAAGTTTACCATGAGTATTCTCCTATGACAACTTTGAAAAAATGCCAGTCTTTTCAGTTTCTTCTGGCAGGTTTTTTTTACTTCATGCCATGTCTTGTGCAGCATCAATATTTTGTAAAAACAACGAAAATGTAAAATTCAGAATCTACGTTATGGAGAGTTACAATCTTTAACTATAACTTCACAGGCATTACCACTTTCCCTAATCTATTTTTCAAGTAGAAGATGTACAGGTGCAATGGTTGGCACTGGACTTCCTAATCACCTTATTATGCACTACATGAAGTTGAAAAATAATTCTGAGAGATAGAATTCAGACAAAATAAGGAGGCAAAAATACAGGCCCGAAATTCAATTGGAATTTCTGGCTCACTAAAATTCTGAAATTCTGACATTTCAGTTAACTTCTTTTTCAAATTCAGTCAATAAAGGCAGGAAGCAGACATACCAGAAGTGGAGAGTAATGGACTAAACATGAACTGTGAAAATATTTGGAAATAAATCTAACCAACTTACAAATAAAATCAACATAAATAAGCATCTATAAAATGTGAATAAAATCAGTGTTTATTAAATTCAAATTTACATTAACAAGTATTTAAGCACATTGTGCTCAATGCTCTTGAGTAAAAAATGTTCACTATTAAACCATTTTACAAATCTAGAAAAAGAAGTATCGAGAAGTGGTTTCTTAGTTGAAACTAAATCTAGTCAATACCAACAGTCAAAAAGAGTAGAAAATTTTAGAATTATTTTTCCTAACACCTTTATTAATAAAATACTTGCACTTACTACATTTTTTTACTTAGGAACACATTTAAAGAAAATTTTAAAACTATGGATAGGACCCAGGAAGATGGTCTTCCTTTTCCCTCCTTCCCCATTTTGAAAAGCAAAATCCTAAAAACTGGATAAATCCCAAACTTTCTGTTGTCTCTAACTAAATTTTTCCTATAATTTCTTCATTTTATCAGCTAAGCTGAAAGAATCCTCTATTCCATGTTTCCTCTGGCAGCATTTTATAAGTAAAAGACCAGAGAATAACTGTAGGCACTTCTTCACTGCCTGAATAGCTTTCTAATCCTTTGTGGTATTGTTTGGAATGGATGTCTCATCCAAGTTAGATTTTGACATTTGAGACCCCAAGCAGCAAATCCCATGGCTGGCCAGGAAGAGAAAGGTACCGGAGGTATTTCCCAGCTATGTGTTACCCACAGGATGTATGAACAGCCACAGAGCCTTTTCTTCCAGGTGGAACCCATGGGACCACAAACCAAGCAGAGGGGCAACCTCTGTCAGGGCACAAAGCCCTGCCATGTTCTAGTGCTTTGCCCAATCCAAAGTTTTACACCCAAGTGGATGTTGAAGCCAGAGGCAGACCTTTTTTTTTCTGCAGATATGAGATGTGTTGTTACCATAGTGAATGAAGACCAGAGAGAAGGGGAATGGGAGCCTGAGAATGGCAAGATGAAAGACTTGCAGTGGTGATACGAAATAACACATCTCCACGGTGCTTCAGTGAAGCTGGCTAAGATCCTGAACTCTTACTGCTTTTGCTTAGTGCTAATACATACTGATTATGCTCATAGCTTTCACCTGCAATGAATTACAGCCTCTCCTGCATGTGTCAGCTCAGCTGACCAGTGCAGGAAGTATGGAGCATACAGGGAAAGTATCTGCCACAGCCAGCCCTTTAAGGAGCATTTTGTTTTCACACCTTTATACTCCCATGTTCATACAATTAAACCATAGCATAACTAAAATTGCACCCAAATGGCAACGTTTAAGCACCTTCCTGGAACACTGGAAGTAAAATTTATGGGTTTTGTGTTAATGTGGTGAAATCACAATAAACATCTCATGCTGGGATAAAGATACTTAGCGGGACGTCTGTCAAAGTCAGAACTGGATGCAGGGCTTCAGGCTGCCATTTTTGCCTTTGGCTTTTAGCTGTACTCAGCACATTAAAAATTCTTCCCCTTGCATCAAAACATTTTTCGATTTGTGCAGATTTTCTTTCCAAAGGCTACAGCTTGTACCTTCCTAAGCACCAATCCTCAAAAAGTCTCAAGTGAAGCTTTCCTTGTGAAAGTGATTTAATTTTATCTAACACAAACCAGGAACAATTTATTATGCCTTTAGCTCTTCAGTTGCCTCCCTGCCTCTCTGACTGTCAGTGTTTAAACCAAACTGAAGATTGGCATACAGAGAACAATTTTGCTGATAGCTAGTCCCAGAATTCTGCACACCAGTGTCTCTGTACTCATATTTTTATCTTCAGGGTGGATTACCAATGCTAGAGAAAGTGCAGATCCTCAATGACTATTCTTTTTTTATCCTTATAGAAACTAAACCTTCTATTTCTTATTCCTGTATCTTGCATGCAGATACTGTTTACAACCTTCCCCTATAATTATGTGTAGGTTTTTCCAATATAATTTTTCTATATTTAGTTAATTTGAACAGTTCCACTTTCTGGCAGTTGCAAGTAAAAAACCAAAAGCTTGTATGGTAAAACCCCTATTCCATTTCTGAATTGGAATTGATCTTCCTACTTTGTCTTGTTTGTAGTCAGCAAAGCACCTGTCCCTGGAGTACCCTGCATCCACTTACTGCTTTAAACAAAAAGCCACTCTGTTCAAGTAGAATAAACATTCTAGAAATTTAAAAAAACCACTCTGTCATACAAGGAAGAGTAAACATTAAAATCTCAATGTCTTGTCATCTATATATTTATTTTAACTCACATTTGCTACTATAGCCATGGAACAATAAGTATGAACAAAACAAAGTCCTGAAATATACTTGGTTTTGCTCTTGATACACATCATTTCTCCAAATCCCTCTCTTGAGAAAACTAGAAATTAATTTGAAGCATTCTGCTTGCTTCACCTCCAAACATAGTTTACTATAAGTCTTAGAGGGAATATCTACTTTTAGGTAAACCTTTATGGGTGACCTCCAGAGACAGGAGGGGAAACATCCATACTATCCATAAAGAAAGTTGCTTCATATTTTTCTATTTATATATTTATCATTATATTGGAAAATTTCAATAGGTCAGGAGAAAGTTCCTGATCAAAATGTCACTAAATAGATAGATAAATAAAGAATAGCCAGACATATTCAGCAAAAAATCTCCCATTCAAAAATAAATGATACACTTTTTGTTTATCAGGGAAATCCTCTGTAGATGTATTTAATGAAAATTTATCAGAGTAAACATAACTTTGAACCACATAAAGTCACACTGCTATGAAGATAAAGTCCAACAGTGCTGTTACTTGCAGTTCAAACTAGATCAGGCATAGGCCTGGATGAATTTTTCCCCTAAGGTTTATCCAAGAGGAACAAGATGTGAGTTGTAAATTATTTACTGGTGTCTGAACTTCTCCCCATGAACAGGAACTATGTAAATACACACTGCAGAAACAATGCAAGGTTCTGAACAGATCTGTTCTAATTATCTAGACAGACCTAATAACCCTCTTATTCCAATATATACCATCATGTCTTGTAATTGCTCTAATTTATGTAATTTAGTTGGCTAATTCCATAGCACATGGCAAAAATGTATATTACGTCAAATTCCTTTATCAATTCCAAAGTCAATTCCTTAAAGTATGTAGCTGGTAATGTTATGGCAATTTTTTTCAGGGAAAAAACACTTCCCAGGTAATGTTAATGCTCTCTTTATTTTCTTGAATTGTTTCCTGAAGAAAATGGGCCCCATTATATTCTCAGTGCAGTTTTGGATGTATTACACATCTGAGCAAGGGCAAGCTGAATCGCGTCATTTCTGAATTGCTGCTTCGGTCTGCTTTCACATCTCGGTTGCCAGAAGAGTGCCAGTGTATTTTGGATAGTGGCCAAAAAGAACTTCAGTAGCGTGAGATATGCAGTTTGATGGCTACTAACATTTGCTATGCTTTGGGGTTATAGCAACAGTAGCATCCAGTGATTGACGTGAAATGATTGCTAATTACTGTAATTAATCAAATGTCATTCAGCACTGAGGAGCCATTGACATCACACACACACACATACAAAAGCACACAGGGAAATCCCTTACCCAAGAGGGTCACAAGTTCAGAAAATACTATTTATTTTTTATTACTTTCTCCTTTGTTTGCTGCAAAGGCAAGGTTCCATGTGCTCTGAGAAGAGTAGCATGACAGTGGGAAAATTTGCACTTTGACTTCCATCAGCAGTCCCTAATTCAAAATGCTTCCAGGGTCTTCAGCAACACTGAGCTACAGTAACTGTCCAACTATATGGGGAATATGGCAGCCAGATATTTTGTCTGCTTGACATAATTGTTGAAAACACATACAAGATCTGTGGTAAGGTTTTATGCAAGAGTACAAACTGATAACTGGGCTAACAGCTACTGTTCAGTTAATATAGAAAATGCAAGTGAAAATTTCGTGTAAGGTCAAATCACTAATATTGTCGGTATCACAATTAACATGGATGTAAGAATAATGTCGAGAAATTCTTCCTGTACTTATTCACTTGCTTTCAAGGTTATGGAGGTGTGAAACTGGACCTGAAACTAAGTGCATGCTTAGTTATTAGGCGAAGAATTTTGCAGCAACTGCAGAAAAGTCTTAACAGTATTTGCTGATTTTTTTGTTTACTTTTGCTAAGCTGCTTTACTATGCTGCTTTTGCAGTCTGCAGTCATTCAAGAGCTACCAGGAGTATTCGAAGAATATGTTAAATTATTTCTGTATACTATTGGAAATATTCTGTATAGTGGAATAAACAAGTCCAAACGAGACCATCTTAGATATATTCAGGGACCAAAACCCATTCCATATGATACCTTTTGTTTATCCATTCCATTCCATATGATAGATGGAGACCACTCAGTACTCTGATTCAAAAAGTCTTAAGATTCCCTCCATAAGTAAATTGTTGCTGTCCAGTTTGTAAAGGTCACAACACTGATGCTGACGTCAGGTATACTGCAGGGACAGATATTTATATCAATTAATACAATAAAGTTCAGCAGCCACCTTTGGGATTCTATGAATGAACAGCTATAATCAGTGTGTAAGGGAGGCATGTACTGACTATGAACAGAAACAGTAAGACAGCTATGCGTTTAAGTAATGTTAATCACTTGCTCAAGTGGAAGGAACAAGCACAAGTGAGAGAAGCAGAACAGACGTATTGGGAACATGCAGGGTGCATCTGGGTTCTTTTCAGTTGATCACAGCAAGGCTTTGGTGTCCAAGTCCAACTAATGCCTCCTTAGATGTATATCTTTAATTTATATTTCATGTGAAACTTGAAATACCACTACCTTTCCTCAAGAGCTGGACTTTGGTGATCCTTTTGGATCACTGTCAGCTCAGGATATTCTGTGGTTCTATGAAATGGGCCCTTTCCAAAACAGATCTACACAGCTCTGGAGAAAAATGCTTAGTCCTCTGAACAGCTCCATCTCGTTTCTCTGGAAGCTTCTTTTCTTCTTATTGTCATTATCAGGTTACTTGCACTATCTCTTTGCAGAAAGTAAGCTCATATAGAAACTGCTGGGGCAGGCCACAGCTGACCAGTTTGGATCTTATTTGGTTTGTTTTTAACCGTTGCCCAGAGGAAACATATAATCTCAGTTTAATGGCAAACGGGCAAGAGCTTCTTTGTTTTCTTTCTCTGCCAAAAGCAGAAAGAAAATAGCATATTTAGTACAAAAAATCCCCAACTGACACTATATAAATTATGCATTTCTCATTATTATGGATTTTGAAAGATTAATATGAAGAATTATGTTGTGGTCCGGTATTGCCTCTGAGAGCAGCCTCGGCTCATGGAAGAATTAGGGACACGGTGTTTTATAAGGTGTTAATCAAGTCTTTATTTCTGGGGCCCAACCAGCATGGTCGGCCACTCGCCCAGACTGACCCCGCTCCCCGGGGAAACCCCCATCGCTCCCCGGGCGGGCCACACAAAACATCCAATCACAAACACAGCTCGAGNTATCCCAGACGGAGCAGCCAAACCAGAACAAGGAGAGTCAAGGAACTTTACCTCGCTGAGTTTCTCCTGGGTTCTTCGCTGCTCCTCGAGGCTGTTTCAGAGGTTCATGGGCTCGTCCCACGTCCCATCTGGGGTGCCATCTGTTGTGGTCCGGTATTGCCTCTGAGAGCAGCCTCGGCTCATGGAAGAATTAGGGACACGGTGTTTTATAAGGTGTTAATCAAGTCTTTATTTCTGGGGCCCAACCAGCATGGTCGGCCACTCGCCCAGACTGACCCCGCTCCCCGGGGAAACCCCCATCGCTCCCCGGGCGGGCCACACAAAACATCCAATCACAAACACAGCTCGAGAACACGTGACCTGAGCGCAGGGGCTCCGGAAACCCCGTTTTCTGCCATGCATCCCCCAGGCTCCCCTCCCACCCTGGGGGAGCGGGGGGGCGAACCCCAACAGAATTAGACCATTTTTCTCTGTTCTCTTACATAACTAAACACTTGGATAGAAAACAAAGTTTTGTTAATACTATTTAGTAAATATTTTCAATTATTTAGTATTACATATCAGTAAATTGTTCCAGCTTATTAGTTAGTTCAAAAATCCATGGTAAGAGAGATGACATACAATGTATGCCAGTCACTATAGAGTGTCACTTGGACTCTGAGTACTTTGTTGTTTAAAGATGCTGTAAGCAGAAGCCATTTCATTCTACCGCTGGATTTCAACCATTAATCCACCTAATACACTTGCAACATCTTAATTTCCCAATGCTGTCCCTGGTGAAGATGTTATCTGCAATACATGCTAACAATATATTGCTCCAGGGAGCATCTTTAGATGAGAGATTTTAAATTTTTTTTCAGTTCTTCCCCTCTTGTGAAGAAATTGAATTTTTTAAAAAGTCATTGTTACAGGCATTTTTAATTTTGAGAGCAAATGGCAATGGAGATGGGCAAAGAAGATACTTAAGGGCATCGTATATGTACATAGAGACACATAGAAATGCCATTTAATATGATTGCATCAGTTTTTGGGACAGGCAATGTGCTGCCAAACAGTTCCATATATGAGCACAATCCCCTCCAGGCAATTCACGTGCTGTGTTTTTTCTTTACACATTTCAAATACAATGTTTAAAAACTATCAGCTAAGTACCCTAGCTTCTCAGTAAACCTGACCACTGAACTTAGGAATTGTGTACTTTTGGGCATGATTTTCTTTGAAATTATCAGAAATTGAGTCAATAACTTGCAATTATTTTTTTCTTTGAAACAGATTCAAAGCAAGTATGTGCTAATCCGTTCAGTCTTTCTAATTACCACACAGGGCATGAAGGAAAGAAGACCACTCAAATCCGTCTCCATATTTTTATCTCACTCTCTTGTGTTTTCTGGCTTTGGTAGCAAGTCAAGGCTAACCTCTGCCCAAAGACTCAATATTTGCTTCTGATCTGCATTACTGAAAAGTCTTTTTTGTTGTTGTGATGGGACACAATCCCAGTTCTGACTCACATGCTTATCTCTGGCTCTCACCAACCTGTTTCTTCAGTCACCACAAGTATCCCACTGCAGAGATCTTGTGGGCATACCCCTCTCTCCCTGGAAGATTTCGTCTGACCAGAAGCACAGAAACCAGGAGAAACAGACAGATAAACATCCTTAAACTCAGGAACCTATCCTAAAAAGAACCCCACACTGCATCAAGCAAACTTACAGTAAAGTAAACTTACAGTTTGTGGACAAACTAAAACAGGTGCTCTTTCTGTCACAGAGTATCTATCTACCCTGTGTGATCAGTAAAAAATAGGGTATTTTTCTTGAGGATTCCCTGGCACATCTGACACTATTTATTCTGCAGATCTATGCATGGATGAGAATACATTAAAAATAATGAACATGATATTAAATAATATGGAAGAACTGGATGATACGTAACACGCAGTCCTGGTTTGCTCAGACCCAAGGAACCTGGTAGAACACTACAGCTCACATATCTTCTATGGAAATCCGTCATTCCCTAGGCTTTGGTAGGTTATCCATCCATACTTACATGCTCAGCAGGATGCTTATATTCATCAGTTAAATCAACATTTACAAAAAGTATGGTGCCATAGGGGGAGAAAAGTGGGAAGGTTGGTGCTAAGGACTTAACATTCATTCCCTCCACAGGTGTTTCAGCAGTTGCACCTTACCATACGGTAGCTCTAGCAGGCTTCTGTGGATGATAGAACTGAAAGGGCTAAGTGCTGCTTTTGTTTTTTTTCTTGTCCAAATGGCATGCAGTTTGTGCTCTGGCAAACTGCTCCACATCATGATCCAAAATGCGACAACTGTGAAGGCTGAGATTTGATTAGAGAGATCACTAATAAAATGAAACAGTACTCTAATTTAAAACGCTACTTTCCTTCATGGTGTTCAGCAGATCTGTGTCTTCCCTATATCATGTTGTCAACTGACAGTGTTGATTCCGTGTGGGCACACATAGGTTGTTGTTCCATATCATGCACATCACTGCCAGGAGGCAGAAGTAAGGGATTCTCACTTCCATGAAGGAAATTGTTTGTGCTCAGGAAGAAAAGGTGAAACAGGGACACAGAAGGTCCAGGGAGCCATTCTGTTCTTTGTCTCAGGGACCGAGTGGCACAGGGTCCAGTTGGTCAGTTGTTGAGTATCTCTTTGTATGTAAATCACTCTCTCTTTTTATATTTTTGCTATTTATGTTGTTGCTGTTATTGTTCCTAATGTCATTGCTGTTTCCAGTAAATTGTTCATTCTCAACTCAGGATCTCTGCCTTTTGTCCCTCTCATCAGAGGTGGGAGGAGGAAGGAGCAGCTCATGGTTTTTCTTTTTCATCTGAGCACTAATACCATTCCTAAAATGTGACACCTGTATAAGAGAGAGGTCTTCTACCTCTATAAAAAAGGTGTGGTTTTTTTTCAGTTTGCATATGAATACAAAAGCCTGAAGGATACACTGATACCCCTGTTAACCATGATGTTTTTAAAATATTTATCTTCTTTTTAAAATTAGAAATGTTAGATAAAACCCTTTCTAGGGAAGTACAGCCCTTTATTTTACATTTTATAGTATCACAGTATTTAAAAATTAATTTCAGAGGTTTCTTTAAATGTTTAGTTGGTGCACTTGTATCTGTCTACCTATGCAGCGAGAGATAGAGAGGGGGAGGACTGAGAGACAGGGAGATAGAGAGATAATTGGGTAGATAAAGGGACAATTCAATCCTGGTTACTACTGATGCAAACGTGAATCACATTTACTAAAGTCAGCATGATATCTCTTGTCTGACACCTGGGGAAATGAGAGCAGAATGTTACCCTTAACATTTTTTAAACAACCATTATTGGAGTTATTGCATCAATTAAGATTCTCAAATATAGTATTTTTATCCACAGAGCTATGAGTTCTGCCATCTAGTGAACTGTCAATTTGAACACCAGCCACTCAATAATACTTTACATTAACAGAAGTGGAGGTGATAGGATTATCATCCCCAAATAATTTTGTATTTATTAACAGACTTGGAGAAAACTTTATCATGCTGCTAATAGTGAGATGTATATTATTAGTCACAGCCTGAGAGAAATACAGATTATTTTGATACTGTATTTATACAAAATTACTTAAGAAAATTTTATATATGTATGTCCAAAACGTGCATATATGAGTGCATATCCTCTTCTTCTAGCGCACTAGTATCTTATGAAGGCATGGATTCTGCAAACACATTTATTCTTAATTTTATTTAGGTAAATAACACTATTAACCACAAATACCATAAATATACAAGTACACTGTTTTCGAATGTGCTTTATTTTTCATCTAGTGTAATACAGATACAAGAATGACTAAAATATCAGTCATCTTATAATAGTCTGAAATAAAATATCACTAGCTATAATAATAATATAAATATAGTCAATAATAGTTTGTACTTGCTTATGTAGGTATATGTACATGTATATATGAAGTAATAAATTAACACCAGAAAAACTATTGTAATCAACAACATGCAATAAATTATGATATTTTTAGTATCGCAATCATACTGGGAAAATCCAGGACAGCACATTATTTTCTTCTAATTCATTTCCTAAGTGCGAAAGTTGTAACAAAACAACAGATGTTAGGCATTGCTAGAAATATGAATCTTTGATTTGTTTTTATAACTGCTCTGACATTTAGGCTGTGGGCTTCAAGAGGAGATTCCAAGGCAAATGTTTTCATCTACATCTGACTCATTTTTGCCTGAAGGAAATACCAATTTAAAAAAGAGATAAATAAGCAGCAGCAGCAGATTATTGTTAGTTACAGTTTCCTCTGGTGATTCTGCTGTGTTTATCATGAAATGTCTGAACACTAACTTTCACTAAGCATTACGCACTTTCTTACTCACACACCACATTCATCTTGATTTGTGTTTGTGGCTGTACAGAAAGGTTCAAACAATCCTTATAAATCATTTCACTTATCTAATATTGTCCTCATGGGGAAATTACACGTTCACTGGAAGACAGTAGCAACTAATAGAAGAAACCAGCAAAGAAAACATGCAAAAAACTCCAACAAATCACAAGCAAAATGTCATTGGGTTTAATTACTCTCCCCAGCAATATAAGCCCATGATGGTTCCAGCATGTAGTGATGAATATAGCATGCGATTAGCACTGAATGTGAAGGCATGCACTGCCAAGGGGAAAGTGCTCATCTTCTATTGTAAATTCTTTATTAGTTTTTGAGAGATACTATAGACCTATGTACTTTGGGCCCCAGAGTAGGTTCAGGATCAGCCTTTCCTTCTAGGTTACAATTTGATTTTTTTTTGATAACTGTCAGTGCTGGATCTTCAATAATCTCCTATGTCTGTGTGTTCCAATGGTGCATAACAAAAGTATTCACCTTCTTTCTCTGAAGTTTCCAGGTCAGTTTACCAAAGAGTACGAAGTACAAAATTTTCTTTGAGGTTAGATTTTAATAGATAGTTATTCCATACTCAATGGTAGACATTTATTAAATAGAGCTGTGTTTTGTAAATCAGTTCTGAATTGGAAAAAGATTTGTAGCCACTCACAAATATGTAAGGCGAAAGTTAGAAATTTTCCTTTGCTCAGAGAAAGAACGATCTGAAATGGTCTTTCTGTAGAAACTGAAGTCTGCCCACTGACTGGGCCCATCAATTTGTACATAACCAGGTGCTCATATAATCCTCTCTGACTGTAGCAGCAGTCTTCAGATCTCCACAATGCGAACACAATTATTTAAGAGATACAAAAATGCAGTCTTTCAGATGAAGAAACTGCTTCATTTAGTGATCCACAGGGAGTCTTTAAGGGAGAAGTGGTTGTGATTACTAGTAGGTCCACTGTGTTTAATTTTTGAATTAGTGTCAGTGTTTTTTCAAGTGTTAAAAAATAGGAAAGTACTAAAAGAGGGGTTTTTTTGAGTTTTGAGTATAAAGGCTACAGAATAGTTTCTAAGGAACTCAGTAAATTTTAGACATATACCACATATAGGCTCAGAGATTAAAAGATTAGAATTTCATCACAGACTTGATACTTTGATTTATTGCCATGTATAGCAAAGCTGACAGTCAGAGAAGAGAACCTTCTTACTACAGGGTTATGTTGGATAATATTTAGATTGACATCAAATTAGATAACTGGGGTAGAGTGATGCCGGGGTTTAAAATCTGGTTTAGGGTTCAAGATACTATAGGTTGCATTCTGCAGAGCCATAGGAACTGCAGTAAGAGTCGACAGTTGTGAGAGTAACTATATTATGTACATTTCTATTACTGAGTAAAGTGGCTGGCATATGTGTAGGGAGAACAGCTTAAGGTACAGAATTTGTATTTAATTCTGTGGTAGAGGAGGTACCTGCACTGAGATTATGTGTGGAACTGGATTAAGGCTAGCAAGAGCATAAAATCATATTATTCCTGGAAAGCCTGTCTTTAAAAATAGACCTGCCAGGTCTACCCTCAGCAGCTTGAAAAGATTTCCTCCTACTGGATTCCTGTTTTGTCTTAATCTTGCTATCTTCCAGGATCCTGCAGCAAGCATAGCTCTTTTGCCTTTGTTGCCAAGTTTTCAGATTTCAGAGGGCAGATCTACACACGTTCCAGTTTGGATCAATGTTTAGTAAGTTTTTGAAGCAAGTGTCCCAGCTGATACCACTTACTATGCTTTAGCTCATAGTGTCAAGCTGCCTCAGAGTGCCTGAACTGGATTCTTCTCTGAAAAATCTACACAGCAGATGTGCTCCAGGATCTTACCCAATGCACTCTGACTGCAAATGGACATTCAGTCCTCAGAGCCAGGCTAGAGCTACCCAACAGAACAAAATAAAACAAAACAGAAAAAATATAGATCATACATAATACTGTGGATGTCAGTTTTCCAGCACAAGTTATTTTACTGTACAAAACTGTTCCCATTTATGTGCTCTGCTATACAGGTTATACAGTGTGTGTCATGCAGATGGGACCACACTGGTTCAGGGATGCCCCTTCTTTTCCTTGGCAACCCCAGGGATACCAGCTGAAGTAAAGGAACCAGATAGTCAACTGCATGGAACTGGACTGGAAAAGAGTCCCCCTCATCCTGTGCAGGTAACTCCATATGAAGGACACAGAGATTGAGGGGGTGATGGAGCGGACATTCCTGAAGTTATCTGGTTGTACCCCAGGAATCTAATCTGGAGATACTAAGAACTTCTGTTAGAAGATAGGAAGTAAGATTTTGGGTAATTATTAGGTTTCACCAGGCAAAAAAAAA
>VYXC01009325.1:60681-86256 GCA_013397175.1 Platysteira castanea
AAAAAAAAAAAAAATTGAAATGTTTAGATTTTGTAAATCTTTAAATGGGAGTTGAGCAGCCATAGGGCACACCATAGAGAAGGACACCATAAATCTGATAGGTTGAGTTACAAACTGTTACAAAAACAAAGGAGAGGAAATGATCCAGGAAATTTGTGATCTACAGCAGCCTGTGGTCCTCAGTGATAAAGATCATACTCTTTCATCTAGTTAGGGGCAATCTGGTAACATCTGTTTTGGTAATGTCTGGTTTCTCCTAAACAAAATCTCTCCATCTTCTGTCAGCATGATATCTTCAAATATGAAGACTCTTATTTCTTGTGATGGTTAACTAAATGTTACACAGTTTTTGGGGATGTATGCACAAAAGTTGTTGCTAGATTGTTAAATGGCTGAGGTGGCACCACAGAAGCAATAAAAACTCTGTATTTTGATTTAGACTTCTAAGTCTAATTTTAAATTAATTCTCCACATTCTAGAGACAGTCTGAAGAAGTTTAGCTCTCTATAAGCAACTTCATAGGTTAGTTAACAATTGTTACAAATGCTCACTAGTAAAGTCTGAGTATGTTCAAACATCCAGTGGAACATAATTAAGACAAAGAGAGAGATCAATAGTTCATTAAAGCATTCCTGTGCTGCTCTGGAACAATATGTAATGAGCAGAGTTACAGAAAATTCTCATGTAACATAATACACCTGCTTTTTTTTTTTGCTTTGCTTTAAGAACTTCACTGCGAGCTCCAAAATCAATGGTATGTACCCAGAATTGTGTTCATGTTTTAGCACACAGCAAACAGGGAGAGTTTAGATGCTTGCAAAATGCAGGAAGAGTAAAATTATACCACAGGGAATGATGACAAGAATGCCACAATAATGGGCTGGCTTTCTTTGTCTTTCTTTCTTGCCTTTCTAATATTCTGAATATTTACAACTTTGTACTTGGTGTAAGTGCTTCACCTGCTCCTTATCATGGTGTTCCTGAGGAGTGTGATATATGCTAGGCTTGGCTGGTGAATCCCACCAGCTAACAAAAGCTGAGCTCTCCTCAGAAAATCACCTCAGTGGACCTAGTGTGATAGACTGGCCTAGTTAGGCCAAGGCTAAGACTGCTTTGAGGTGGAGTCTGTCGAGCCAATGTGACATACTGACAAGTAGCACTCATCTCCAGAGTGGCATGCCTGAAGCAGGGCACGCTGCCTCTGCCAGACCTGCTGTGGCTGACATTCCTGGTTCGCATTTGAACAGCCGTACCAGATAACCTGCTGAAATTGCTTCACTAACAAGATCCACTGAAATTATAGGAAATTTGACGTCAGACCAGATGACTATGTTTGAATACAGTCAGCTCTGAAGGTCTAATGCATGTTGTAGTGCATTGACCCTGGCTGGACACCAGCTGCCCACTAAAGCTGGTCTGTCACTGCCTAGGACGGAGGGCAAAAGGCTCATGGGTCAAGATAAGCACGGGGAGAGATCGCTCAGCAATTACTGTCACAAGCTAAAAAGACTCTATTTGGGGGCAGTAATTTCATTTATTTCCAACCAAATCAGAGTAGTGAAGTGAGAATTAAAAGCTGAATTTTAAAATACCTTTCCCCTACCCCTCCTTTCTTCCCAGGCTTAACTTTACCCACAAATTTTCTACCTTCCAGTGTTGCATGAGATGGAGAATGAGAACTGTGATCAGTTTATCCCACGCTGTCTTTGCTGCTCCTTCTTCCTCAGGGGAAGGGCTCCTCACCCTTCCTCTGTTTTCCAGCATGGGGTCCTTCCTGTGGAACACAGTCCTCCATGAACTTCTCCAATCTGAGTCCTTCCTATGTGCTGCAGATCTTCAGGAATTACTCCAGTGTCCTCCACGGGGTCACAAGTTCTCCCAGCAAACCTGCTCCAGTGTGGACTCCTCTCTCCACAAGCCCAGAAGTCCTGCCAGGAGCCTGCTCCAGTGCAGGTTTCCCACAGACATCTACCTGCTCCACTGTGAGCCCTCCACAGGCTGCAAGTGGACCTCTGCTTGCCCCATGGGCTGCAGGGGCACGGCTGCCTCACCATGGGCTGCACCAGAGGCTGCAGAGGAATCTCTGCTCCGGCACCCAGACTGCCTCTTTCCTCTCCTTCTATACTTTACCTTGGTGTCTGCAGAGTTGCTTCTCCCAGCCTGATTCCACTCTCCTGGCTGCAGCTGCCATTGCACAGGGGTTACTTTCCCCCTTGTCAAATACATTATCCCAGAAATGCTACCACCATCACTGGTGGGCTTGGCTTTGGCCAGTGCTGAGTCCACCTTGGAGCTGGCTGGCGTTGGATCTGCCAGACATGGAGGAAGCTCCTGGACGTTTCTCATAGAAGCCACCCCTGTAGCTCCTACAACCTTGCCACGCAAACCCAACACACATGTATGTAAAATACTGGCCAATTTTCTCTCCTGTTTACTTCAAGAGTGAAAAGCTACAACTTTGAGAGTTCATATTGGTATGAAAAACCTTGCAGTTAAGATTGCATGTCCCAAAATGGCTATTTCACATCCTTTGGGAATTTTGACTTTACCTTTCTGCACAGCCATGCCTTTGGTCTCTTCTCTGGGGGCTTGAAGTAGAAGCCAGAGAGGTCTATAGACTCCTTGAGCTCTTTTTCTTGTGTATGACCTGCAAGAATGGACATCTTAGGTATTTGTTTGGAGTTTGGACTTATTTATTTTTTGAAATGAAGACCTTCCAAAAACACAGCAAAAATTAGTTCAGTATTCACACTGTTGTTGAATAAACAGAAGCTAAATAAAGCAGACTTCAAATGTTATCCCTTTCTTAAAATGAAAGACACATCTGAATAATTTTCCACATATAAGGTAATAAATTTATTAGCTGATTCAGACAAACAAATACTTAAGAGAGGAAATTATCTTTCATGTTGAGTTTTTTATGGGCTTTGTTTTCTTCTCTCTTTTAACATGTTTTGTCAAGAATTTCACTATAAAAGTCAGAAGAAAATTCTGTATCACATAAGGATATGTAGAGCTCTTTACCTGAAAATGATATGGATTAACTTGCAGAATGAAATCTGGCAGTATTTGTGCAAAATAAATGGAGTTCTACAGTAAAGCTCTTTTATGGAACTGTTGATAGCTGAGGGCACAAGCTTTTTCAACTCTATCTGAAGAGGTTCAAGAAGGAATCATAACTTCAAATTCTTATTCCTAGCATTTAAGATCTAGCTTACAGGCTGGAAATAATAATTGATTTCTAAAAGTTTTGCAGAAATGGTTTCAAAAATAAAAAATTCTGACACTCATTTGAAGTGTTTGCTAAATGAGTTTGAGCTCTGATTCTCTAGAGTTGTACAAGACCTATTGCTAAAAAAGAAATGATAACACTGCAGAAGCCTGCTGTTCTTCTTTAAAAGATTTTCCTCTATTTTAGGATTAAAATACTAATAATGCATGTGCATCCTGTTTGCTCTCCTGGAACTCTGAAATGTGAAATTACGTGCTTATGCAAATTTGAAAAGTAACCATATTTACATAGGTTAGAAATGTGCCCAGATAGATAAAGGAGTAAAAATTAATGATAGACATTATAAAAAACAGTAAAAAAAAAAAAAAAGGAGCTTATGAATCCTGTACAAAACAAAAAATGCAATCAGGTCTAATACTCTTTTGGAGCACCAGCAATAATAGAGGTTTTCTTATTCAAATTCTTATTTGAGTTTAGTAAGATTTTACTTATGCTCTCCAGATCATTTTTAGTATAAAGCCTCTTTCTTTGTTCATTTGATATTTCAACGGTTTACAGTTATGAAAAAGAACCTCATATTTTCCAGAATAATGAATGTCTGAAATAGTATGATGATAGCAGGGTAAAATAAAGGGTTTCATTTTCCATTGTTGAGCATTTTGTGGAGTCATTTACTAAGTGAGTTCAAATTGCATATAGACATTCTAATTTGGATTTGGTAACAATTTATACCTGTTTGCATAGCTGTAAATAACTTCACAACATGCTAGCCAGTGAAGAATCAACCTTCAATAAAGCCATTCATTTCTTGGTTTTATATGAATATCTATTGCTTATCCTTCAAACCATTTTTTTTCTCCTAATTTTTAAGGATATATTTTTGTTAATATTTCCCAGAAAAATAATTGGAGGGGTGCAGGAGGTCAGACAAGGTTAATTCCTTGAAATAAATGAAGATTTAGAAGCTTCCAGGCTGTTGTGGGGGACAGCTAACAGGCATAAGTCAATTAATTTTGAAATGATAACTGTTAAAGCAAGTGACCTTTAGAGCAGTGAGAGAGGGAAAAACAGTGCAATTGCATCAAAGTGGATGGATAGGCACAGACCAAAGAGCTGATGCTGCAGACACCGTATCCTCGTGCACATTTTGAATGGATTTTAGTTCAGACTAGCCCTAGTTTGGTCCCTTAGGCAAAGTGACTGCAGCAGGAGAACCTTAGATATATTCCTGGAGCATGTTTGGGTTCATCTTAAAGAAATCCAGTGCCTTGAGACCACTCCACAATACGAACCAACTGTCTTTGCTGTAAGTAGGAACATTCAGGAGATTCACTGCAAAAACATGTGCCAACCACACTGAAGAGTTAACATAGCTCCAGCTACAGTACTGCACACATCTGTTGGAGTCGAGGACATGCCTCTGGCTGCCCTGGGGGGTCGGAGACCTCAGCAAGGGGGTCTCAGACCCTGGCAGAAAGCCCAAAATAATACAACTTTTGATTTCAGTCCGTGGGAAAGATTATCAACGTTACGAGAGGAACTACAAACCACCGCAGTCTGAAACATGTTAGTAGCTTAATTTATCACAGGGTGAAAATGTAGAATTTAGATTTTTAAAATGAGGACTGAGGAGTTAAAATGGAGGATTTTGGGTGTGGTTCTCCCTTCTCCTTCTTCTCCTCTCTCCTCCATGTTTCTTGGTGACAGTAGCACAATCAGATTGGTAGAAGTAGAAATGACATGTCTAGGATTAGTAAAAATTTATTGGTAAATTACAGTAAATAATAAAACGTTTCGGGCAGTGATTGGATTGCAAGACAGGTGCAAAAGGAGCAGAACTGCCCGACTAGGGGCAGTTCCTGCAGGGTTTCAGCTGGCACTCAGACCGCAGCTGAAGCTGAGGGCTAGCTGAGAGATAAGAAATAATAAACAACCTTGAAACAGAACCTGCAGGCCCCTCTCATCTTTTCTGGCTCTGGGACAGGACTTTAGAAAAGGTAAAAACCACCATAAGCAGATGTGAGGAGTATCAACTCCCACACACATCCTGCAGTGCTTTGCTGCCTAAACTCACAGCCCCACTAGTTTTCAGTGTAACTGCTGCCTCCCAAGCATCGCATAACAAAAAATGTACATTGCCCATCTCAGGCTTTGAGTACCAGCAATATGTGCCAGACCATAAATCAATTTCATCTCTTCTGCTGTTTGTCCTGAACTAGTGACTGCACCCTTTAACCTCCTCAATCTTGTCACTTCCCAAAAAACAGAGAGCATTTTCTTGAAAACTTAGTACCCAACACTGCCACTTGTTTGTTGCTTTTTTTTTAAGGTGTAATATCTTCTGTGAGGAAAGGATTGCAATAATGGAAGTATCAAATGTAATTCTGCATAGCTCAGCATTAAAACATCACAAGTTAGACCTCTGGAGACTGTATTAAAAATCAGATGATTAAAAAATAATTAGGAAGGGTGAAATGACAGAGATGTCACTGGTCTTATTGTAATTAATTCTGTAGAGTTCATATTATGAACTTTCCCTTATTGATCTCAGAGCTAAAAATATAAACATTTGGAAATCTCATGCAGTAATAGGCTTTCAAACAGATGGGATTTTTTTTCGGAGAACACCAAATACCATTATTTTTATTATTAACTTATGAAAAATTGACTTTTGTGTTGCTGATGACTTATAGTACTAAACTGATGAATTTTTTAGTCTATTCCTTAGAATAATAATGAAGACACTAAACAATTCACACTGTGCTATCATATATGGCTTTTAAACATTCAGCTACTGGAAGTATTGAACTGTATATGTAAAATTTCAAATGAAAACTCTTTTTATTTGTATGAGAAAAATTCCACTTTTACTATAGAGCTGATACGTGGTCTTGGGAGCTGTGTGAAGAGGGAAAAAGCAGGCAGCCTGTTGTGGTTAAGGGATCTGAATTATTTGAAAAGCAATGCTTGGAACACTGTAGTTACTGTTGCTACATGAGCTGAAAAGAGAACATGGATATCTATTTTCAAGTATTTAACAAGAAAGCACAGTAAATAATTTATCACTGTCTCTTTTCAAATCCTTTGGAACTATATTCAGTAAAAATCTTTACACCTTGAACAGTACCATTCAAAGGCTGAGCTACATCTTCATGTAGACATCCATATTTATCCATCATACATGGTGGTCTATCAAGTTGTTTTCTGTCATTATCTTTGACTGTTTGATTCCAGGGTAGCACAGTGTCACTGAGTCAGAAGAGCAGCTGTTCATTCCTGCAAATAACATGCCTCAGACAATTCATGTCACGCCATGTGGACTTACCCTGGAATTTCTTTTTAGTGTCTAGACAAATCAAGAATATAAATCCCAGAGCAAGACTTCTTCTGTCAGATCAATTGTCACTTTTATTCCATTTCTTTTGATTTCTCAGCTGCACACTGAACACATCATTCTTATGGCTGGCTGACAACTGGATATCTTATGTTTTGAATACAATCTTTCCAAGTCCATGGGATAGTAATAATGGCAATAGCAGCAAAAGTAAATGTAACCAGCCTATACTATTATCTTCTTTTCTGTTCCTCTCCACCCCAAGAAACAATTTTTAGAACAGATCACCCAATTTTGGGGAAGCAGTTGGCAACTAAGCCCCACACAGCTTCTCACTCACTATAGCCTGGTGGGATGGGAGAGAGAATCAGAAGGGTGAAAACTTGTGTGTTGGTTTAAAGCCAGTTTAATAGGAGAAGAAAAGCCATGCATGCAAGCATGGCAAAGCAAGGAGTTCATTCACCACTTCTCTTCGGCAGGCATCTCCAGGAAAAGCCAAACTCCATCGCGTGTAACAATGACTTGGGTAGACACATGCCAGCATTTTGAATATCCTCCCGCTCCTTGTTTTTTGGCAAGCTCTATATGCTGAGCATGACCATACCATAAGGTATGGAATATCCCTTGGCCAGGTGGGGTCAGCTGCCTCGGCTGTGCCCCCTTCCTAACTTCTTGTACACCCTCAGTCTCCTTGCTGGCGATGTAGGGTGAGGAGCAGGGAAGGTCTTGGCTCTGTGTAAGCACTTCTCAGAAATAATAAAAACCTCCCTGTGTTATCAGCACTAATTACAGAAAAAAACCCCCAAAACTAAAACATTGCTCCGTACCAGGTACTGTGAAGAGACCTAACTCTATCCCAGCCAAAATCGTCACATGCAACACAGCTTCTACAAACCTCGCTTTCATCTTCAATTCCAAGACATACTTTTGGGGTCTTATGCTAGATCAGCCTGCATAGGATTTCCTCTCAAATACTTGTCCATTTTGGGATGCCGGACAGTGGGATCACTTCTTCCTGAGTCATCACCAGTAATAAATTACCAGTACATTACCTTATATCTTTCAGCTCACCACAGCTGGCCAGCTCTAGGCACATGGTGTGACTCTTGGGGCTGTCCTATGCAGAGCTAGAAGCTGGACTTCAGTGACCCTTGTGGGTCCCTGCCAACTCAGGATATCCTACGATTCTATGATTCTACTGCCTCTCTGTCCAAGATGTTTGAAATAAGCTTTTCATAATTTCCTCCCGTTTCTTTGAAAACACCCAGAATGTTGTCAGTGTTCTCCATCAAAAATAAAAATTGTAAATCTTGAGTCAAAACTATATGGCTAAAAGAAATTGAGAGTCAAATCACAATTTTCAGTGAACTCACTGCAGCTACCCAGGATGTAAGTACCTGGATGTTAGTATCCTGACTATATCAGTCTTATGTTCCCAGAAAGTAAGCAGATTAGGCATTACTTATTTGCATGTATGAACACTCAGTATGATGAGTGCTAGAGGGAAGCATAATATTTATTTATAGTTTTAATATTTTACATACAAAGTAATCAGCATTAGTTTACCAAACTTTAGAATCATTTTAATGTACTTTAGTTCTTTTAATTTATTTTTCACGTTGAGATTAGAAGAGTGATTTAGAGAAAGGAACAGTTGCAGACTTGCTATGGGTTAGAACACTCTGCCACATGGTTTTGTGGGTGTTGCTGTAGACAGGCAATCTGACTATAATGAGGTATCAATTTAAAGAATTAACGTATACATTTTCAAACTTATTAATAGGAACACAGATAAATTCTGGAGGCATTTACAGTTATATTCATGCCCGCTGTTTAAAAGCATGTCATGGTTTAAGCCCAGCTGGAAATTAAACACTACACAGCTGCTCAGTCAGCCCTCCTCTCCTCCCCATAACCTGAGGGAATGGGGTGGAGAATCAAAGTAGAGCTTATAGCTTGAGACAGAAAGAGTTTAATAATAAAAAATAAACTAAAAATACAATAATAATGGTAAATTATAATAATAATTAATAAGAGGAAAAAATCAAGTGATGCACAATACAATTGCTCACCACCCACTGACCAATGGCAGACCCTCTTCCCAAACCTAGATCAGCACCCCTTAGAGGTAACTCTCCCCATTTTATATACTTGGCATGACATTCTATGGTGTGGAATATCCTTCTGGTCAGTTCTGGCTGTCCCAGCTCTGCTTCCTCCCAGAGTCTTTTGTGTACCTGTTCACTGGCAGAGCATGCAAGAAGAAAAAACGTCCTCGACTTAGAATTAACATGACTTAGCAAAAACGCAAGGCATCATTGTATAATCAAAACCATTCTCATCCTGAGCCCAAAAACACAGCAGTGTGACAGCTATTCAGCAGAAATTAACTCTATCCTAGCTGAAACCAGGACAGAGCATTATGGTCTGGTGCCCAGCGCAATTACACTCAATTGCCATGTATGATATAAAAGTTTAAAATACTGTCCCTCAATAATTATGGTAACAAATAAAATGTTGCAAAGTTTGTAAACACCCAGAAGGTCAGTAGGGTTAAGTGCAATATATCACCTTTACAGAAAGACTTGAAATTCAGTACTCTCCAGTTTCTGTACTAAAGAGAGTAAAGTGTTTATTGTTAATCGAGTAAGAATAAGTGGTTGGTTTAAGACAAGAAATGGGATTCAATAGGATGTATTCATCTCTTTATTTTCAAAATTAAATTGGACGTAATGAAAATGATGTTTTCTGTTATTATCATGCAACTATTTGCTCTAAACTTCAGAGCATTTGGGGAAAATATGGTCACAAGGGACCTCAGCAAAAACAAAGCCCGTTTGCTGCTTTGCTCTTCTAATCCATCCATGGATGCTAACAATTAGAGCATTATGAAAGTTGTTCCTTTGGTACCCCTTCTACTATTCTGAACCCAACCTACCTAATATACAATACTGTATTTATTGCATGTTATTGTGTTGATGAATATGCGAGTATCATAATTTGCTGAAATGCAAAGCTTCCTGAAACTTTCAATTAATTAATAAATTAGTCTGAGATGTAACACTTAGAAAAATTTCTCATTACTGTATTTTCATCATCTAACATGTAAGAGCAGCCTCTTCAATTCTGTATTTTTGTGCCTACTTTTTTTCCCGTATGTGAGTGCTAACAAATTTAAAGGCTGGAATTCCTACTTTCACCAACTCATTTCTCCAGCAGGACAAGTAGGAGAACAAGCAGAAAATTGTATACATTTTTCTACTCCACACTTGTTAGCATACTAATGATGTGAAGCCGTCAGAGCTACCAGCATCTCAACTTGCTAATGATTTCTTGTACCTTAGCTGGGACAAAAGGGATAAGCAGACAAGCTGAAACTCCAGTTTCCAAGGAGACCATCTCAGAAACATGTAAGAAATATTTAAGTAGGTATGACATGTCTCCAAGAACTAGAGTTTTTTTCCTCACACAGTGACATATATATAAGCGATGTTGAAGAGGAATCTGTGCCCTCCAGACTCCATTCTGAAGCTGAGGTCTTGTGAGTTAGTGTGGCTTGCCATCCAAACGGCTTGCACAGGAGAATAACGAGTTCCCTCGATTCCAGTAATGTTTCAGGTGGTTATCAGTCACAGGCACTGAGCAGAACTATGTTCTCTGCATACTTACCTATCTGTCTAACTCTCTGTCTAGCTATCTGTGTGTTCATTTTGCTGTTTTTATTTACAGCCACAAGAAAGCATGTCTTCTTCATTTAAATTTCAGTGAGACATTCTGTGCTAAGCTATCCTGTGCATGAAAATAGAACCAAACTGTAGAGGGATGCTGGAAAAACATTTGATGTTACTTGAGGAAAATAGCCCTTAGAATTATCTTTCCTCAACTAAAAATGTTGCATGTAAGGAGGTTTTTTAGAGTACTAGATCCTGCTTTTCCATTCCCATGTTGTCATGAACATCTGTTGTTTCCTGCTAGCCTACTTTACAGCTGATGTTGCAAAACATGTAGCTCTGTAATGACAACTTCCTCAACTATCTGATAAAAAATGCTTTTTTCCAACTTTTCCATGCTCAAGGGAGACATAAAAAGAGGGGAGAGAAAGTTTCCTTCCAATTATTCAGTGAATATGGAAAAATAAATGGTGAAGGACTGATATGGTTAATTCCGTTTTAAACAGCTGTGTTGGCATCAGTGAGTTAGGAACCTTTGCACATCAGAACTCTGTTCTCACATAACTCATATAAGCAATTTTACTGTATTACTTTTCCAATATGTAAATATTAAAAGAATTAATTAGATGAAGCCTGTCTCTACCAGACCTCTCCAAATTTTTTTTCATTTTTGATCCTGGATACTGAAAACAACTGGGGTTAAACCACAACAGCCAGCAACTAAGGACCAAACAGCTACTCGCTCACTGCTTCCTGGTGGGGTGGGTAGAAGAACTGAAAAAAGGTAAAACTCAGAGTTTGTGATAAAAATAGTTTATTAATTTAAATTAAGTAACATCGAATACTAATACCACTAATAATAATGTAATAATATAATAATGATGATGATAATAATTAATAATAGTAGTAATAGTAATAAAAAGGAGAGAAAGAGTACCAAACCCCAAGAAACTCAAGTGATACACAATGCAATTTTTCACCACCTGCCAATTGATGTCCAGCCTCTCCGTGAGAGGTGATTGGCATCTTCCAGCCAATCTCCTCCAATTTATATACTATGATGTTCTGTGTTATGGAATATCCCTTTGGCCTGTTTGGGTCAGCGGTCCTGGCCATGTTACCAATGGAATCTTGTGCACCTGCTCGCTGGCAGACCACTGGCAGACCAGACTGGGAACCTAAAACATCCTTGACTTAGACTAAGCACTACTTAGGAACAACTAAAACATCAATGTCATCATCATTATTCTCTTTTTAAATCCAAAACACAACCCTGTTCTGGCTACTAATAAGAAAACAAAACCTATGTTAGCTGAGATCAGGACAACAACCAAAAGGCTCTGACAACAGAAAAAAATCAGCAACAAAAATCACACCCAGAAAATGCCACTGATCGAAGAAAATATTATTGCAGAAACAGGAAAAAAGACTGTGTGCTGTTTAAGACTATTCATTCCACAGAGCAAAACTCACAAAGCAAACTCCTGCTTCCTAATTACCATCACTGTATGAGAGGAAGTATCTCCTTTTTCAGTAGATATATTATTTGAGAGATTCATTATGGCAACTGAAACAGTGTTTAATTTTGATACCTTTCAAATGTAAGGGCAGGTAAGATAGCATTTAAAGATGATTGTGTTTAATAGCTGTAAGAGACTCAATTTTAGCAAAACACAGTATCAAACAGGTCAATATTAGGCATTTTTTGGACATGTTTGTTAAGATTGTCTGGGAAATGGAAGAATAGTTCCATAAAGAAAGAAAACAAAAAAAAAAACATCTAAAAATTGGGAGTTGCTGGAGCTCAACTACTCATGAATAAGAGTTGCAACAGTAAAATCATAGTTAAAATATCTATCATTTCTCACCAGAGAAAAGTACTAACTTTCACATTTCTTTGAAGCACACAGGAATTATAAAAAAAAAATTTATTAAGGTTTATAACAGAGAAATGCTGCACAATGTCTTATCTAGCCAGCACAAATCTTTCTTAGCATTTTTAAACACAATAAATTAATATAGAAAATACTTTCCTAATTATAGTGTCACTGATGGTGAGATCCAGTTTCCAAATGAGTTGTGCAAACACAGGTGTCTGTTTTGAGGCCTCCCTTTTCAGGGTAGGTATCCTTTGCTATGTTGCCTGTGGTCACTGGGCATCAAAGGCTTAATTTAGCTGCTTGCCTACCTGCTTTTCACCACACTTGGAGAAGTCTTGCCCTTCAGCTGAGGCTCCAGAAGAGCAGAGGTCTCCCAGAGATTGTGTCCTACCTGCCAGTGCCATAGAAATGTGCCACAGACCTTTCAGATAACCCTAGATCTTGACAGCATGGAGTGTAGGGAGCTCCTCAACTGAGCAACCACTTGGGAGCAGGATTCAGTTGCTTAAGCATAGGTAACACTTGAAATGCCCTATAATACATGAAAAGTTTGCACAGGGATGGCAGTTGTGACATATGATACGTGACCTGCAGAAAAATAATTGCATCCCGGATCAGCCATAACAGGCCAAAGTGGGCAGTGTAAGATACTGAAAATGGTATCTGAACAGCTGAATTCTTCTCTAGGTTAGGTGAATAGCTCTCCTTGCTCTCCTAACTGTTTTGCTTATATATCATTTGACTGCCACCAGAACTTGGACACCAACTCAAATGTTTTGATTGAATCCCTCCTTCAATGCTGAATCTCACTTTAAGACATACATCAAGAGTTGCTAAGATATTAACAGTCATTCTTTAGCTTGTATTACTTTCCAAGAAGACTTTGGAAAAGGAAAAAGGGAAAAAGTGGTTTTCTAAAGCTTAAAATAAACATAAATGATTGGAAAATCAGTTTAGTGTAGAAAAGTTCAAATAAAAAGTAGGGCTTGTTCATGGACTCCAAAAATGCAAATCCAAAACATTAAGGAACTTATGCTGAATAGTGGTCCAAAGCTTATATGACAATAATAATAATAACAATAATAATAAAATAATAAGAAGTAGTAGTAAAGGAAGCTATTTAACAATGGGACAACATGTTAAGTAATGAATAGAGTGAAGGTTCTAAATATTGAAGTTAGGTAGAGAGCTACAGATAAATGCTGATAAAATAAATTGCAAAAAGTGACTAAGTATAAAGGTTTGAGAGATAATTGTACATATTTAGAAGAATGTAGGAAGACACATTCACTTCATTGATAAGGACAGAATTTACCAGTTTTGACAAAGGAGAAAGTGAGGGAAAGTATGTTAGAAGTGAACATATTTCAAATCATTGAGCTCACAGTTCTTCCAAATATTAACATTAAATAAACTAGTTGCACTAGCAACACCAAGAATTGTGTTAATGTTTGGCAAACTTTGTAAAAACACTAAAGGACTGAAAGACTAAAATGAAAACAAAGAATGACACAAAAATAAGTCATCTAAGAGTGAAAAAATAATTACTCAAGTTGTATAAATAAAGAAGAAGCAGTTAAAAAGCTACAGGAAAGTTTTATGGAAGTAGGGCCACGTCCAATAGAATAATTTTCTCCATTTAAATGAGATTACATATTTGAATAATAAAGATGTGCCTGCTGACATATTAGGTGGTAATTTAAGCATTTTCCTGTTAAGTTTGCATATTTCAAAGGCTGATTTTTTATAAAGGCAAAGGCAAAAGATTATTATAAAATGATCAAAATTACCTGGTTAAATGGTTTCAGTTCACTAAAAAGTGTTTTCATACACTCAGAGGCAAGGTAATAGTTCAGAGCTTCAGTGATAAAAATTATTTCAGCAGGAGGCAAATTCTGTCTTTGGAAGCAAAGATCTGAGGAAAACTTGATATCAGTACTTATGACAAGCATAAGGCAAATTCTGTAATGGCAAAAAATATTGCTGTGATGATTTGTTATAGAAGAGGGTAACAGAATAGGCAGATCCTCGCTTTACATACCATTAGTAAAATATACTTGTATGCCTATTTCAAACACAGATACAGGAGAAAAAAAATACAAAGAAAGTCAACAAATAAGTCAGGTGGCAGGAAAAAATAACACATTAAAAGAGAAGGTTGGGACATTACTTGATCTCTGTATTTTGAAAGGCACTTAAACATGGTAGAGACACAGATTACTAAAATCCTTTTCAGTCTTATTTACAAATGCATAAAATTTTTTTTAAATGGCTAGAGAGGGAAGTTAAGTAAGTGCAGTTTTAAAAACAGGTGCAGTTTCCTGGCAGTGATGGCAATTACTATGGGGATAGGGAAAGAACTATTCACCTTAAAGTGGTTGCTTTTGAGGTGAAGCATGGTAGTGGTAAAAAAACACAGTTTAAAAAAGAAATTTCAGTGCTTCTGTGTGTGTGGTTTGAGCTGGATAAACATGGACATGGTGTCAAACCTCAAAATTTGTGAGTTTGGGAAATTTTCTGTTCAATTTTTTCCTCTTTTGTCATGGGAAGAAGAAAATTACCTGTATTGTCATCATACACTAATGCACCTCGAGTCTCCTGAGCAGGGTATTCACTGCAAGTGAATCTCATCTCTCAGGATCTCAGCTCATCAATTTCAATAATTAAGTAGAATTTTTTTCCCTAGGCACAGCTGATCATACACATTCATGTTCCTTTGGGGTTTTTATTTCTATTGAGCATCAAAAATGATTTACCACAGCTGGTGATGATACGTGGAACAGTAAGGCCAGGTATGTGTCTTGCCCACATTGTTGGGGGTTTAAGAGCTGTCACATTCAGGCTTGGGACATTTTCCTGCAAAGTAGGCTGACTTTTTTTCCTATCCATTCACCTACTGAATAGGACATAGTTCCTCTGCCAGAACTATCAAAGCAGCTCTTTATCATTGCAGGAATTAAGACAGTGACATCTTAGTCATTCCTGTTCCCTGCCAAATCACAGTTAGGTCACCTAAGGACTGGTACAGTTCTCTCTTAGTACAGTCATTTGTTATCCATAAGGGGATCTCCATGAAATTTAATATCCTATGAAAAATCAGAACAAATTATCTAATCAACATTTGTGGCCTTCTCTTTCATTAGAAAAAAAATTTTAAAAGGAAAAGAGATAGAGACATAAAACCTGAAATATTTGATATAAGAATTATTTATATGTAGGAAGATTTCTATTTGTTTGCTTTGCAACAGTGCTTGAAAAACTGTAATAAATACTTTCCAGTTTACTCTTTATGGCATTTCCTATACATAGAAGAGATGTACAGTACCAAAACATATTTAATTCTTGCTAATAATAAGGGGTCACAAGGTCTAGTGACTGGAAGATAAAGTGTCTCATTTTCAATATTGAAATTAAGATGGAGTTCCTAGCAGTGAGGTTAATTAATCATTGAACTAACTTACAGAGATAGGTAGTAGAGTCATCAACCTTTGCTGTTGTTCAAAAATGAGATTAGATGTATTCCTAAATGGCATATTTTTTTTAATTTAGGTCTGCTGAGGAGGGCTGTGGTTATGGTTTTCCTTCTCTGTCCCTAGTATCTGTGAGGTTTTTGCCTTGCCTCATCCATTTTCCACCTTCAAAAGCAGGTGAAGGCAGAGGGGGAGAGGGTGGAAGAACTGACAGTATTGTCAATCCTTCTATTTGTGAAGAGGCAAAAGATACATTGTGAATGTGTTTATGACTGAGTACTGATACAGTATTAAGACCCCACTGTATCAGGTATATTTCAGCTATTGAGTAGGATTTTCTCCTGCTGAGCTTGGAATTTAAATACGCGGGCAAAGACCTGGGAGGGGTTACAGATTATTGAAGTGAATATCTGAAAGCACGATTTTAAAGCCACTAATTATTGATTGGGAGTCTTGATATTTCATTTAGGAATTCTGTAGTGAGGGGATTTTGCAGGAAAAGAAAATATCAGAGTTGATAACAGAAACCAAAAAGAGGGTGAGGATGTGAAGAGGGAGCTAGACTGAAATATGGAGAACTTAAATGAATGCTGCAGAAAGGGGGGTGAGGGCAGACTTGCTAGGTGTAGTGTCACTAGTTTTACTGGCTTAAACTTCTGTCTTCCTGCATGAAATGTGTTACCTTCTGAGCTCATACAGGTGGTAATGACTAGGCCTTGAACCCCTGAAGTGGGTAAAACTCTCCAGTGTGAGGAAAGGTGATGTGGTCCTCCTCAGCTCTCTTTCTGCTTTCTCCAACCACAGGACAAGTTTGAGCATCTTTCTAATAATTGTCCTCACTCTTTGAATTGGAAAAACTGTTAAGTTCTGCAGACATGTAGCTTGCAACAGCAAGTGACTTCACTTATTCAATAACACGAGCTGTGTTCAAAACATTTTACCTTTGTTTGCAGCAGTCTCTGGAAACTGTGTTGCCATGGAAATGCGATTTGCTAGTCTCTTCAAAGTGTGTGCTTGGAGAGAGCTAGTGAGCTGCGACTTTATTTCTGACTAACAAATAGGGTTCCAAACATAGTATAGTATGTATAGTATAGAGGAAGCTACCAGAAAGTCCTGACTGTTTTTCTGAAATCAGTGTGATTGAGGAAAGTGATTGGAGTCATGATGGCCAGTTTCCAGACCATGACTGGAATCTTCTACATCACTTAGGCATCAGGCAGGAACTGGAGGTCCCTATTCCCTTTTGAAGATGATTACTCAGATGCAGGAATAGCACAAACTCATCATTAGGCGCCTGGGTCTCTTTTCACACTGCAGCAAACAAACTATTTTGAGGAAACCTGTGTGTACAAGGACAGCACATTTGAACATGAACTAAATGACAAATACTGATGATGCTTCCTTTGAGAGCCCATGTGGAAGCATCCTTTGGGGTCTGTGAAAAAGGGAAAGGTTTGATCCTGTTAGTGTTATGAAAAAACACACCTCGATTCATAAATTATGCTGGAGTATTTTAATATGGTGCCTGTAGAATCCTTCCACAAATAGTCTGCTTTCTTCCATTTACACAGTTAAAATCAACTAAGATGCTAAGGCAAAGCTAGAAAATAATCTTTGGAAACTCTTCCAAAAACACTACAGTCTTTTCCCAGGGATGCAAACTTTCATTTAGCAGAAGAATTATTTTCATTCATTCAGATAACAACTCAGTAGACAGTGAAATTTATATTGCAGGATGCAATATAGTTAGTTATCAGGGCTGTTGGTGCCTATAGACAGCTGAGCTTGTGCTTGGAGCTTCCTTCCTCAGCTTTTGGTTACTCTAAAATCTCTTATTTTAAATCCTTGACCATTCCAATTTGCAAGAATTCATCTTTTATTTAGCTTTAAATCCTTTTTACTGCAATATGAGAGGAACATCACAGTATACTTCCTTACGGGGAATCTCTCAGACCCTTTCTGAAAGGCTGAATTTAAATGGTGTGACTCTTGGGGATATCCTGTGCAGGGCAGGGAGCAGGACTCGATGATCCTTGTGGATCTGCTCCTTCTCAGCACATTCTGTGATTCTGTGAAATTACTATTTTTGTCTCCTTCAGAGCATTTGGGAGTTTTCTTGGCAGACATAGAACGCAGCATGATGCACAGCCATGTAAAATGAAAAAATCCATATGTTTTCCATAAGTATTTTGCTCATGTTTTTCTTGTTTCTTAAACTGACTTTTTACTTCTTTTAAAAAACTCAACTGTTACATATCACGATTCATGCTGGCTTATGAATATCTTTGTATAATAAAGGTCTTTAAAGATGTAAAATAATTTTCTTCAGATTGCAGTATTTCTCTTTTTCTAACAGAAGGACCATTTTTGTTTTTCAAACACCTGCATTAATTTTGTTGTCATCATCTCACATACATCTCCAGGTTAAAACTATAGAGTGTTAAATCAGCTGGTGGGTAACTGATTTAGGAATTCAGGGATATAAGCCTCATTCACAAAGAAGCTGACAAGCAGCACACTCAGCTGCCTGAGCATTCTGCAGATTGTAGACCTCAAGGTAGAGTTTTACTTGGAAAAGTGAGAGTAAAAACTAGGGGGCAATTCTCCGTGCTGGTTGTGTTTTTCTTTGACCACTAACTCCTGCAGGCCATACCAGATTTCTCCATATTCCTGATCAATAGTGCATGCACCATATGGCACTTGTAGTGATGAGGGAAAGCCCTCTCTGTTTTGTGAGGTATGAGCATTGACAGATGCTCCTCATTTCTCCGATCTTGACGGATAATGAAGCCAAAAGTTTATCTGAATTGGGTCATGCAAATGAGCAATTAATATGACTTTAGGCACTGAGCCTACAGTAAGCCATTCTGCTGTGCATCAGCAGAAAAATGAAACAATGGTGTGAATTGGTAACCATTTTTTCTCCATCTTCTGTGAGAGAAAAGTGACATCTTGAATGTGCCTTATATGAGAGACAGAACAGGGATTAGAAGTGCAGTTTATTCAGAAGCATCTCTATACTCTGTACCCAGAGGCATGGACAAAACAGAGTTACTAAAACTATAAGAGTTGCTTGAATGAAAGCCTGCACAACTTCTATGCCAACTTCAGAGCAGCTATAAAGATTCAGAGATTCAGAAATGTCAGTCAGCTTGCCCACTGTACACTGTCAGACAACATCATCTGCTCAAACACAGGCAGTGCCTTCAAAGTATGGTAAGAATTAAATCAGGACATTGACCAAAGTAGCTTATTCTTTTCTATCTAATGCTTTTCCTCCAACTTTTTCTGGGACCGTAACATCAACTTTCATCATTTCTGCTTCTTGAGGTGTCCTGGTTTTAGCTCACCCAAGGAATATTCCATACCATATGACATAAAGCGCAGCAGTAAAACCAGGGAGAACATCGGTGCGGGGTACGCTGCCAAGGGACTGACTAGGCAGTTGAATGTTGGTGATGATCAATTCCTTTCATTTGCATCACTTACCTTTCTTTGGTTGTATTTCTCTATCTTATTTACCTTTTAATTACAAGTTGGTTTTGCTGTTGTTGCTATTGTTATTATTATATTATTTTTATTTGGTTTCAATTGTTAAACTTTTTATCTCAGTCCATGAGATTTCTCCAACTCTCTTCCCCAATCCTGCTGGGGCAGGGAGTGACTGAGTGATTGTGTGGTGCTTAGCTGCCGACTAGGTTTAAAACATAGCAAGAGGGAAAATATGAACTTAAAGACAGCAGGGAAGTTCTTACACAAAATACTTTAAGGTGACTTCTATAGCTTTCCAAGTGGAGTAGCTGATAACACGTTATTTGATTATGGACCAGAGCTAATTCTGGCACTGGTCCTAGCACTCCTATCCCCAAAGCTGCCAGCTAATGCCAATACATTATTTAGCAGCCGTATGAAATGACAGGGATGTAAAAGAGCACACCATGTTAACTTGAAATGATTGGGAGTGTGAGAAAATTCCTCAGTCAGCTCTAAGGCGCTCCAAAGGCAAACAGAAAGGATGGAAGAGGGATATGAAAGATGACTTGCATTCTAGGGCTTCCCTAGCATACAAAAAGTAGATTATAGCTGACATTTCTACACTTTTCTGCAAGTCCATTTACAATAAATATTTAAAAGCAAGAAAAAAGTATTCAAGAAACAAACCCTGAAGGAAAGAGATGGATTCATAATTCATCATAGGACTATATCTTGCACACACAAGATGTGTGCTCTGAATGTGAATTGACAAGTATCTTGCCAAATAAAATGCATGGTTGAACAAGGGTGATACTGAAAAACATTTTGTGTTGAGTTTAGAAGACAAGCATTGTTTCTTTTAATGATTAGTAAAATTCACTGTGTTTCTTTACTTTTCTCCTTTTTTTTCTTCCTGGGTACACAAAAATGGTTTCCTCTCTCTTGTCAAAGACATCAGAATGTTCTAAGACTGAGTAGTCTGTCCTATTGAAAATGAACTTAAAGAAAATGTTTCACTGTTAAGTGAGTTACTTGTACAAAACGTGATCAAAACAATACTTCTTCAAATATTTGCTAATTCACAAGGTAGTTCCTCTTCCATTTTCTTTCAAAGAGGATTTTTGTTTTCTTGCTGAAGAGATTGTGCTTTGCAATATAGTAGTCAACAACTGTCAGATACCAGCTTTCAAATTAAATCTAATTTCTATGATTGACAACCTGTGGTGGCTTTTTTGCTTGGTTAAGTACAGAATCTAATGTAATCTGTAATCTAAACTAAAGCATCAAAATCAGCAAGAAGAAAAAGGCCCTCAGATAGTCTTCGGACTCATGCACAATAGGGATGACATATTCAGGGAGAACAACAGCACTTCAGAGGAGATAAATAGGTTTTTCTATTAGCATTCAGAGTAGGAAAACCTGGGGAGATTCCCATGCTCTATTTTGGGCTTAATGAAGGATCAACCTGATTATTGAAGGATCAATTGAAACAATGCTGTAAGTGGAAGGTGATCATGGTAAATAGAAGCAGAATAAAACTAGCAAACGACCAGTGCTGGATGGTATTCACCCACAAGTCTCAACAGTGCTCAAAGGTAAAATAGTACAACCATAGATCTACCATGCATCTCCTCTACTCCTGGCATCTGAAGATTTGAGAGTGGCAAATATTGTGACAATCCTTAAAAAGAAACATTTCAGAGGAACCTAGGGAAGTGCAGTCCAGTAAGCCTGCAAGCAAATGAATAAAGTGTTAACACTAACTGAGACCTGAATAAATGGAAGCTACCTGAGAAGAACCCATACGATTTCCACAAATGGAAGTCCATTATTACAAACATTTCCAATTCTTTTAAGAGGTCAGGACCCTTGTGGGTAAGGATAATATACTTTGTATGCTCTGCTTGGATTTTCAAAAGGCATTTCAAAAGGTCTTGTGCAAAGCTCTTGTGGAGAAAACAAACAGAAAAGGCAGGTCCCAGCATTGGTAAATAGATGGTTAAAATTAGGAAAAAAGATTTAAAAAAAAATTAAATATTACATACAGGAAAATTAACAGTGGTTTTCCACAGTGGCTGGCACTTGTACCTGGAAAAGGTAGTGAGAAGTGACATGGCCATGTTTGCACACAATAAAGGAATTCATAGGTCAAGGTGTGAGGGCTTAGAGAGCACAATTTCATGTCTCAAGAACTGTTGCCGCAGAAGGACATTGCCATGCGATAAGCACAGGATGGAGTGACAGGATGGAGCTGAATCCAGGCCTGGTGGAAGAAGATCTAGTTAGCACATCCTGGGTAATGCATCTGGACAAGAATTCCTGCTGTGGCAAACTGTGTAAAGAAGGAACCTCTCATATGCATCTCACTGGTGAAACAAAAACCACCCCAAGTCATGGGACAGGTGGAATCTGTGACCACCAAAGCCCCTCCCCTGAATACGCCTTCATGGATACCTGGAACTTGGACTGTAAGTTAAGGCACCACTGGGGGAACTTGAGATAAGATAAAGGTGGTACTATTGTCCAGGTGTTATCTCAGACAGAGGTGGGGGGGGTAAACAAATCTTGGGGAGCAGAATATATCACTGATAATGGACAAGGAAAGCCAAAGCAGCAACTGTGCTGAAATCAGCTGAGACTGAGTAAAAGGTAATTCTGGCAGGGGGAGATCACAACCCGGCTACTCAAGAAACCCACTGACTCAGAAGTGAAAGACTGAGCATGGGACTAATTAGCAACAGAAGTGAGGGAATCATTTAACCAAGAGAATAAGACAATGAGCATTCATTCCTTTGTTTGCAAGAATGTATAGTGAAAAGTTTGGATTACCTCAGGAATTTGATCCACAATACCAAGAAGCCCAGGGTGAAGAAAGAACAATGAGACACTGCTGGATCCAAGTGTGGTGACTATCTTCTGCTTGATCTCTCTCTCTCTCTCCCCCAAAACCTCCCTTCTATTTCTTTCTATCTCTCTACCTCACATTTACTGTTAAATAAAATTTGTATTAATTATTTGGCATGTGGTCTCGTTTGCACCTTAATTCGGGAAGAGGCATTGCTCACTAGTAGGACCTTTACACAAGGGGATAAGTATGAGGGCTGACTGTGAAGAAATGCAGCCTGTTCTGAAAAAAATGACTGACTAGTAAAATAGCAGATGAAATTTTAAAAAGAGTTTGTTCTTTTTGTATGTAGGGTAAAATAAACTGAGCTTCACACGTAAAATTATGGGGTTTGTGCTGCCTGTTGCCATTGAAATAAGCCTTTGTGTTTACGACAGATGAAAATATCAGCTTCGTGCTTGCTAGGAGTGGAAAAGTGAATCATATATTATGCCACTGTACAAAATCACAGTTCATGCACACTCCCAGTTAATCTACACAATTCTTGTTTCTTTAAAAATAACACAGAAAAGCTGGCAAAGGTTCAGAGAAGGCCAAAAATCATGATATGGAATAATTTTCTTAGAAGGACTAAGGAGTTACTTTGGAGGAAAAGATAGAAATCATGCCTGATATAGAGACTGTGGGTAGGGGTTTACTGCTCACCATTTCTTCTTGTACAAGAAGTAGGACCACTACATGAGGTCAGCAGAGGTCAGGGTCTGAATGAGCAAGACCACTGCGGGTAGACCTATGGGATGGTTTACCAGGGGAATTTTGGAGGCAAAAGATTTACATATGTTCAGAGTAGGCTGGACAAACAGTTTGATGGGAGATCCAGTAAATGTTACTTGGGAAATACACTGCTTCAGACTCAGAAAATCCTCTGAGCTGGAAATACACAGAAGCTAGGGGAAAGTGTCATATATGCTCTTAACCTGCCATCCATTTACAGGCATGTGTTCACACATGCTTCTAATATGGAGCCATAAGAGATAATTTAGATGGGGGCAAGATTAGACACAGCTTGAAGCTATTTGTGTAACAATACCACAAGCTTTTGTTTCTCAAGTCAAAAGAAAGTATTGACATTTTTTTAGATATGGTTTGTGTACCTGACTGTAAGAGCATTTGGTAGGAAACATCAGACGGCTTTGTAAGACCTCATTGTTGTACAGTTTCATGGCTCCACTTTGCTGCATGCATTCAATTATGACAGGCTGAACTCATCTCACCTATCTGCAGCAATCTGGAAGTGTTTGTTTTGAACTGACACCCAGATCCTCTGGGTGAGAAAAAGGGAACTCCAGAGTATGAGTCATTCCATCTTAAAATAGATGTTGAAGAACTCATAAGAAAGTGTAAGTCTTGTTAAGTTAAAAAAACCCCAAAACCCTAAAACAAAAAATACCTTAAACAACTACATTTCTATACTACTCTAGCTAATGATAATTCTGATTAGAGAATTTGAAGTTAGACATACTGCCTAGAGTCAGGTAATCACCATAGATCACCTGAAAGAAACAATAAAATCAAAAGATTTTCTGGCTGACAAGAATTTGTTCATCTGGCTTGAAAAGTCTGTCTCTGTGTATGTATATCAGGCATCTAAGTGACAGCCACAGGAAAGCTGTTCTTGGTGTCTGTAGCTAACAATAGCTAGCCAAGAGTAAAATTCTATTTCTATAAATGTTCACAATCGTGAAAAAGATCTTAAAATCTAAACTTGATTTTCAATACATTTGAAAATTATATTTGGGCAAGTGAACAAGGTATTTCAGCATACATTTAAGTCCCTGAGTAAGAAAGCAAAGTGCATTGCTGACTTGTGTCTTAAGACTTCAGGGATGTAACACAAGGTGAGAATGTAAGCTCAGCATCCCCATTCATTTTATTCCTCACAAATAGAGTGCAATAACAGCCACAGTGCACTGATTTATACTAGAATATTAATGTCACTGTAGCTGAATACTTTTTTTACATAATGAGCATTCATTTTGAGAGGTTACAGTCCATTTCTGAAATTTCATCCCAGTTTGCAGCCTGGCACCCAAGGATTTGGAAGAGAGGACTAGTGCTCAGATATATTGCTTACTTTTGCACTTATTTCTGAGCTTTAAGTGTCGCATAAATTTAAGAATTTAGATTTTCGTTGAATACATTACGTTATCAGGGAAAGTGAACAGAGGCTTACCATGAAGAGGAGATAATTGTTCAGTTCTGTTTAAAACCCTTTCTAGTGGAACTTTTCTGCACAAGACATGATTATTAGCCTTTCACCATATTGACTAAATGGTAAACCATCACTTGTAAAAGTTGCAGTACAGCTGGAACTGAGGCCCTCCAGTAGCACTGCATTCCTTACTGGTGACATTTGTAAATTTATTCAGGTAAGAGCTAGAATATGATAACAGTAATAGCCACAGAAATAGCTACTGGTAGCAGTAATAAATACCACATTATTGTTTTACCACTGCTATAAGAGGAATGGAAACAGTGATATTAAGAGGATGAAGGGGTTTGTTTCTTTCTTTCTTTGTATTTTAACATGAGTCACAATTACATTTTTACTTCTGCAAATAGATTTCTTCGTGTTAATTTCTTTTTTAAATACAAGTTACTTTTGTTAGTTATGATTTGTCAAAGTGAATCACCTTCAAATACACTCTGGAGAAATGATGTTGCTTTTGCTTTGGATGCAGACCATAACTTAGCTAATGTTGTTTCTTGAAAGAAAGAAATATAAACAATCCAATCAATGCAATTTTATGTGCCTTGATATAAATTCCTTGGATTGTTGGGGTTTTTTTCAGAAGGTGTTTTCAAACTGTAAGAAGATTTCTGTCATAAGCACAGTTGCTGTTGTAGGTAGAATCCTTGTACGAGGTACCCAGTGCTATATCATTACAAGTTGTCTACAAGCTTAAATAGCTAGAGGATGATTCAGATATCTAAGCATAGACATAACAAGTCATTAGATGCCTTGCAGTATCCAACTTAGATTTCAAGTACAAATTTAGGATACCAATACCTCACCAGATATGTGCTGTCATAGTGTAGATGTCTGCTCCAGCCCAAGAAATCTTACACAGCATTTGATTCCCAGGTAACCATGCAAGCTCTTCCTGGTGTATGCTGAAACCTATTGTAGTGGCATGAATACACACACAAAACCTTCTGTTGAGCCAGTGAACAATCATGAGTTGGCAAGTTACTGCTCTCCTGTTTTCAGGCAGGCAATCCAGAATCAAAGGAGAGAAGAGTTTTCCTCGGTCAAGGATGATTGGGTTAGAGAATACATAGGCAAGCTGGATATCCACAAGTCCAAGGGGCCCTGACAAGATGCATCCACAAGTGCTGAAAGCCACCTGGAAGACAGTACAGATAGGCTGCTCATAGTCATCTTTGAAAGGTTGTGGAGATCCAGAGACAGGTGTGAGAATTGGAAGAAAGCAAACGTCACTTCAGTCTTCAAAAAGGGGGTGAGGAGCCAATTCAGTTTTGTTATGCCTCAACGATGGTTGTCAGAGGCATGTGGAGGAAAGGTGCCCATGCGCCACATGCAGGAGGCAACCAGAAGAACCCTTGTGTCTAAGATGACTTTGCCTAGCAACACCTCCCATGAGGCAG
>VYXC01009326.1:12417-42396 GCA_013397175.1 Platysteira castanea
AAGAAGCTGGTTTTATCTGAAACAGTCGTCAAGGTAAAGCCTGTTCTTTCCTGTTCTTAGTGGTTAACCATCTGCTCCTGCTTGTGTTTCAATGCAGTTGCATTCTTGTTGCCCAAATAAGGGGCCGATGTGTTCCTAATATCGAAAACTAGGAGCCATTTTTTAAAATTCTCTCCAGACAGAGTCTGATATTGAACATACTTTACTGCTGTCAATGTATAGTCATAAACAAGGACGTCAGCATTTTCTTGAACCACAAAAAATTTTCTCTACAGCAGTATCTTCATTCACAAATTAGCAGCTATATCCAACAAATCAAAAAAATAGGCAAAATCACTGTGATATCTACATTAATTGAATCTTTTTATGTTGTACAGAAGACCACGTGCAAAGCAAACAATTTCTGCAAGTACAGTTACAAAGAAACACAATTTTCTTATTGCTGCTATATCCAATGATATTTTCTTTCACTTTCCCTGTGCGCTGTGCTTGAATTGTGAGGATGATGAAATTATGCAAATGTAGTACATCATGTTACTGAACTCACTGTGAGCGGTATTATCCTCGCTGCCTGCAGTTAACACCCAGGAAATACTTCCCCTTTCCCAGAGCATCTTGTTCATTGCCTTATCCTCTCAACAGAAATGCAATGCAAGGGTCATTTGGAGGACACGGACGCAGCCGCCGCCTCACTGGACATTCAGGCTGCCCTTTTAGAAGAGTTACTGATCTAGCAGCTAGCACAGTAGAAGTTTGAGGCCTCTTCTTTTGGCAATGACTTTTGTCTGCAGACTGCATACACAAGTGGCTTTTATAGCTGCAAACAACTTCTGGGATGATAAATTACTGAGGTGTTGGGCTCATTGTCACACAGTCATGCAGTGACAACACACAGGGACAATGCATGCAGGGACAACACAGCTAAGTGAGAGCACGAAGGAAGAGGAGGAAGGAGCTTGCTTCCTACCATCTGGGTGGCGCCTCCCTTGCAGGCTGCAAGTACAGATCAAATCTGAGAAAGAATGAAGACGAATCATTTACCACTCCAGGCCTCATTCACTAGGAGCTAGGAGTAAAAGGAAAAGGAAAGGAGGCAAGGTCCTCTGACCATAAGACTGAACTTTTTAATCACACTACCAAGAACTTCAGTCACTTGGACATGGCTCCTAGCAACCTGAAAGATTAAAATATAAATTGCAATGGAATGGTTGGCAAAGAATATGACTGTGAAAATCTTGATGCATAGGGATGCTGGCCTCTCCACCTCCTGAAGCTGTCCATCAGTCCTCTAGGTAGAGGGAGTTCAGAGAATGAAGTCAAAAAACATACATACTCACTGTGATAATAGGAGCAATGATCATATTCAGAGCTGAGGAAAACCTCTTGGTTGAAGACATGGAAATAACTTAAAGACTGGCAATATAACCCACCGCAATTTATCCTTCTGCGTGTGTTCTTGTAATGATAGAAAATATGGGGTGCAAAGCTAGGGATAAGCACATTTCAAAACTCTAGGAAGTGGGAGTACTTTTCACTAGCACAGTACAAAATGGGGTAATGTTTTCTTGATGTGAGAAAGGGACTGATCATGCCATGGAGAAGTATTGCTACAGAGTCATGGGCTAGCTATGATTCTGTGCATCCCTGAGAGAAAACGGTAGCTGTTAGCCACTTGCTCATGTCTACTTGTTCTTCACAGTCACTTCTCTGTGCCGTAGCTTGGTGCTCTCGTCATTGCTGACATACTATCGTTTATTCCATGTCTTAACCTTTCCTCTTACATGCCTGCAGCAAGTCTGAATATGAGCTCACATTAACAGTACATAAACTGAGTATTTTCCAACTTTGTCAGTTGTCTAAATTCAGTAATTTGTACAAAGCTCACTTGCATTTTGTTCCCAAAATGACCTTAACATCATGAGCTGATGGGTCAGTAGGACTCCACTGACTGTGAAACAACAAAGTCAGATCAAGCTGAGGAAATGCTGACAGTGAATTCAGTTTATACCAATGTTACTTCTAATCATTGGCTTGAAAGCCTTGTCTGGGTCATGTTCACTTGGGCAGCTCAACCCATGCCCTTCAAAGCCTCTAACATTCTCTTCTGTATTATCACTGTTATATTTATAGAGTTATTTTTGTTAATGAAACATCCCTGAGTGGCATAGAGTGCAACATTTGCATCAAGCAGTGATTGTCATTTACGAAGTGTGAAACTTAAACAGTAAAGAAGAGGACAGGGCCTCCAACACACTGTTCCTAATGGATGTCAGAGATAGGATTTAGTTTCTAGAGCAGAGGCAGAAGGTGCTGGGACAGGCTGGTAGGTACAAATATACTACTGTTTTATGGCCAGGGAAAAGCAAGCTGTTCTGTCTCAGGGTTCCATTTCATACATCCTTAGACATAATGGACATAATGAATTGGACAAAAAAAAAAATCTTTCATGTTTCAGTTTGATCTTATGTGCTATATATCTGGGATGTCCAAAAAAACAATGACTGAAAACAGGAACCACCTTCCAGGCTGGACCTTAGCTCTTCTGGAAAGAGCACAACCAATGCAGAGTCAGGAGGGAGGAGGAGTGAGGGAGCCTGAACATCTTTAAAATGACCTTTGAAGCACAGCTTCAGAGGGGTGGAAAAGTCAAAAAGGAAAGGAGCCAAAAGCTGCACATCTGTAACTAAGCTTCTTAACCCATTTGTGAGACTGCTGCAATCTTAGAGAAGTTCACACAGCCTGGAGGTGGGAGGCAGAGAGGCTAGCACACAGGAGCAGCTTTGCATCCTCTTTGTGTAGAAGTTGTTAAGTCAGAAATCCTTGCAAACTGTCCCAAAGGGAAACACATGCCCATGCAAGCTGCCACCGTGGAACTGAACCAAGAAAATTGCACAATAAAGCTCATCCTCATGGGCAGCTCTGGTAGCTGCTCCACCTCAGCACCATAACCTGGCACAAGTATTGAAACAGCATTGGTGCCCAAGGTGCAACAGGAGAATAAAATGACCCCTGTGAAACTGAGCTGAAAGGAACAACACAAAGCATGAAGTCAAAGCATTTATGAGGAAAACATCTGCCTTCTGCTCAACAAAGCTCAAGGGGAACCTCTTAATGCCAAGGGCCTCCAGTCTTGTGATGGGTTGAGCACCTTCTATGTGGTGCTGAAATGCCTCAATTTTTAGTGACTCTGGTTAGAGCTAAGTGTCCAACAACTTGCAGAATCAATTCCTTAATGCTGCCTATCACAAGCCAATCAAAAATCATATACTTCTTTTGGAAACAAGTTTGCTCAACTGAGGTGCCTTCTACTACTATGTTTCTTTTCTAACAATTTCCTTTAGAAGGAAATACAATCTTGGAATTAATTCTTTATAAAAAGAGCAGGCAAGAGTGATATTTACAGCAAAATAGAGTCTTTGTGGTAGTATAATGAACACTGTACATCTGCTTCCTCAATGCCAAGGATAATTTAGCATAATATGGTTGAATTATCGGAGAGCAATGCTAGAAGCAGTGGATTCAATACATGCTTTAAATATATGCTTTAAATATCCCTTTGTTATAGGTCCTAGGTTAATCAATCATTAAAAAATGTGTCTCATTTGAAAAGCTTGTCACTAAAAAAAATCAACGAACATATCCAGTTACTACAGAAAGAAGATGTGACAAATTCTAGTTTTAGAGACTTGAAAAGCTTCAGATTCTACCATGGACTACTGAAAGCCAAAACAAACTCAAATGAAGAACTAATATTGTGAATTACGAAATGATTTACTAAAATTCATGCTATTTTACCACTTAAAGTCTATGGATAACTTGAACATGTGAAATCCAATATCAAGAATTTGAAATTTTGAGTGTAAATGACTATGTAGGCGAAACCAAACACAAAAATCTAGCTTACAGCATGTGATCATTATGTGTTGTTCTACACTCAGTCAGTGAAGGGCAAAAGAGGTACTATACCTATGTGGCCAATCCCAAATGACAGAAAATTAATTAAAATATAATTACAGTTACCATAGCACAGTTCCATAAATAAATAATGTCTAAAAAAGATTTTTCATTTTCCAAATAAACAACATTACTATTTGCTCAAATTCTGTATGAATAGTAACAAAAATTTGTTTGGCAATATTTGAAACTCTTGGTAGAGGTTATTGCCTATCAATTGCAATGAAGTTCTTGTATGCCAGAGTATTAGAAGTTTTAGGACAAAAGGCAAGAATCCATTTTTATTTCTAAACTGGTTATTGCTACTTTTGTGGTCTCTGACAAGTCACTTAACCTTTTTTCTTTCACTTCCACGTCTTTAAAATGTGATCATAAACACTACTGATTGGAAAGGTCATGATATTGTAGTGTAGTATAAGAACAGTGCTTTAAGGATTAAAAGCCCTGCAGATAATGATTTAGTGTTTTTTTTACTAGTGACCTCCATTTAGTTATCTTGCCTGAGAAGCAATTCAAAAATCTAAAGGAGAGATAGGCTTATTTGAGAAGAAACAACATTTTGAAGATGTAACACACAATTGTGAAGGACTATTTATAAACACGACAAACCTCTTTATTAAGCAGCACTATGAACAGTAGTATTTATCACTTCTATATTTCTATGGGTTGGCTAAATATATACTTCTGATATACCGAAAACGAATTTATAAAATATTTCAAACAATACGTGTGTGGTTTTGTGTTGGGAAAGACAAGAAAAACATGAATCCCCTGCAATTAAAACTGATCACTTCTAGAGTTCAGTGTGACTCAATTTTTCCCCGATAACTCTGCACAAACAGTATGTAGACATTAAGTTTCTTTGATATAGAAATATTGAAATTTAAGATATTTTTCTTGGATTTGCCATGCAAGAAGGGCTGCAAATGGGTAAATCACCTTATAAAGTAATGTCAGTCTTACAGTTAGAGTGGTATAAAGAAGCATCAAGAGCAATGCTTTATTATGTTAATTGAAGACATTTTTATGTACTCACTCAAGAAATGTGCTGTGAATTTGGAGCAAAAAGAGGTACTTCAGTAATCGCTGTTCTATAGGATTAAGCAATTTTTAAGACTATGTCACATTTGCAACAAAATTCTTGGCACAAGTAAATTTGCTGGACAGATTTTTTCCTTTTTTCTAAGTTGTAATGTGCCTACACAGAAACATTTATTAGCTGAGAGTTTGTAACTACTCTTGTACCTGGTTCTGCCATTGCTAAAACAGAAAAAATAAACTGTGATATTCTCTAGACTCAATTCTGCCACAAAATACGTATGCAAACTTGCAAACTGACAGAAGGCAAGGGAGAGCTCCACAAAGTACTTGAAATAGCCTGTGAATTATTTGCTCATGCAGAAAAGAGAAGCTTGAGATCAGAGCTGCACAAGGTATTAAGTTATCACTACAGCAGGCCAAGTTTCTTCACCCACCCTAGGGCCCACCTGTGTCCTTATGGGCTCCCTGTTGCACTTCCCCTCCAGGAGCCTGGCAAACAGGCAGGACCTTTGGCATCCCGGCCAGCATGCTTCCCCTTGCCTTGCCCCAGATTGCACTGGCTTCTGCGTGGTTTGAAATAAAGAAACTGATCTGCTTGAGATCCTGACATCACTTCCTTTCTTCTCTACTGCCTGCTTCTTCTTATTCTGTTCTATGCTCTCTGCTGGCATACCAGGAGGAGACTTCTCTGGAAAAGTTCACAATGGGTAAAGGTGGTGCTAAAGAGAGATGTAGCAGAAACTAAATCCCTCTTTCATAGCTAAAACGTTTGTGTTTTGTAATACTGGCAGAATGCAGATACATTATTAATGACTGCTGAGTAAACCTAATTAATCTACAAGATTAAGTCCATGGCAGCCTTCCACTCCCCTCTGTGTTTGCCTTTGGTTTTGCAAGCAAATGCACATAGAGTCAATTCAGAGATAGACAAAAAGAAAGCTCCAATCCTTTGCTCCTCTCCTGAAATGCAACTAAAATAAATCCTATATATGCATATATATATACAGTTATATACACACAGATATATACATACATATATGCATGTGTTTAAAACATACACAGATGTATGTGTTTAATGGAAACCATCAGTCCCATCCAGATTATGACTGTCAGAAACAGTGACAATTATACGGTCCTTTGTAACCATGGACTTCACTCTTGACTTTCCTCCTCCTCCACTCCTTTCCTTCCTCTTCAGAGACACATTTTAGGCTTGCTATGGTTTTCACTGAGTTTACTACCTATCTTTCTAATGAGTTCAGCAAAAAGCAAACCAAGACCTGAAGCTACTTTCCAAAGCAGTGTACATATAAAACAAAATCATGTGTGGAATCAGAAAAATGTACATATGGGATTGCCTACATTTTTACTCCATGTTTCAGATACTTTACTGAGATCAGGTCCTAGTATGTTCACTTTTATATATGTTCTATCCCTGTAACTGTGAGAAAATAAAAAAACCTCCAATCCTATTCCTCTTTTCACTAAAACCATCCAGACAAGGCTTTTGCACCATTGATACATTCCTGATGTTTGATTTACACACAGCACACACGCACTACATTACGCACATCTCAGAAGTGATCCTGTCATTACTTACTGGCAGCTGACAATTTAACTCTGGCAAAGCAAATCTTGATTGCTTTGCAAATCAAGCAAATCTTAAAAGTAATTCTAATACATTACTTGGAGAGTAAGAAATACATGACAGCTGGGTTGAGCATCCGTTAAATGTAGGCATGTGATTTTAAGTTACAGCATGTATGCATATAATACATACATACATACATATATACATACATACATACATGTATATATATATGTATGTATATATGTGAGTGTGTGTCTTCCATATATGCACCATAATTTCCAAGACAGCTACAAATTTCCACATGCATTAAACTATCTAAAAACATAGAACTAGGCAGTCTAATAAGTGGAATTTTCTTAAATTATATTTGAACAATAAACAGCAAGAGTAATACTGCAAAGTACTGCTCTATTATCATGTATATCTACAATAAAATTCTAGGAACAGTTGTCTTCCAAAACATACCCCAAAAAAAGTAAATTAAAAAAAAAGGTAACACCCAGTGTCCTGTATTTGTATATTCATTGTCAGTTCAAAAATGAAAAAAAAAAAAAAGGTAAACAAAAGAGAAAAAAGACATCCCCACTCAGAGTTGCATATTTACATTCTTCAAACTGTAGCGGTGAAAAATAATTCTATTAAGTGCAGAACATTCCTAGTGTTGCAGTAGTGACATTTTTAATAATTTCTTCATGAAAACATTTCTTTTTTGTCTTACTAGTGATGCATTCCATGACTACGTGAAAATTCTATTATCCCCTTCACTTGCAGCCAGTGGTTGAGTCTGGATTGAAAAGCTCCTTGTATAATGGAGGAAACAGTGTGTTCACTATGTCTGGATGAGATTGCTTAAATACCTGCAGTTTCTCTCCGTGCAAGTTGCAAAGTGCAGTAATTGTTGGTATCTTGGCTATTAACTGTAAGACATTGAAACAAAAAAAGAGGAAATAGGTGGAAGCAAATTTTGTATCAATTACACTTTCCAAAATGAACTATGTTAGGATCTTGCCAAGTAACTGAAAATGATACTCTAAGCTTCATCAAAACCCATCCAAAGGACCAGATATTGTTCTTAGCATAAGACAGCTGACCCCAAAAATTTTAGCCAAGGGCCAAAAATGCATTTAACAAGGAACAGACTCTTTGAGTACTTTCTAAAGGCAATCTCATTCTTTATAGGGTATGAATTAAAATTATTGGTTTATTGAACAAAAAATGGAGTAAGAGGAAACAGGAACAAGAGTCAAGCCTATCTTCTACACACAGCAAGCACATAATGCGTTACTTTTAGCTTAGATTAATGTCTCAATACATACGGAAATGGCTGCAAAAAGAGAACACTCATGCTTGAGGAGTGCTTGGCATTTCATTGTAAGAACATACCTTTGTCAGTGTCTCCTCGTCGAGGTGGTTCTTCTGGATAACATGTTGAAGTGCAAAGTAAATCTTCTCCTGAAGCTTCTGGACCTTCCTTGGCTCTATTAACCAGGCTCGATCTGAGAAAAGGGAAAGCAAAAGATAAAGAATGCACAGATGTGGGGCATGCTCATGGTGCACACAGGGTAGTGTGCTGGCAAGTATTCACAGTAATCGTAATTCTCATGAGGAAAGGCTGCATGGTAATTAAAGACATGGTTTCAGAGGCAAAGTGTCTTAACCCTTTAAAGGATCACCTGAGCACTCAATTAACGCATACAAAACATACAGGAACACAGTGTTGGCTCTGCATCTCTGTTTAAAACAGGATGCTAGGCATAAAGATGGGAATAGAAGTGAAATGTGGCTCAACCATTTTATCATTCTCTGTTGGTACAATCAGTGTTCTAATTTCATACTGGCTAGGTGATAAACACGTCGTTATCTCAGTGTCTTAAAACATAACTAAGCTTACTGATCAAAACAGTTCTTTGAAAATAAGAATATAATTAAACACTGAACTGTAGTATATCTTTATTATTTACTAGGCTAACATTTTGAAAGAAAATATATTCTAAATAAAAAGAAATGGCTTCCTTCAAAGACTTCAATAATTCAAAATAATTGCAAAGTGCAAATTTATCATTATTTACATTATTAAATTATTAAATTCTTTTAAAATGACATGTTCTCTTTCTAAACAACACAAAATGTAAGATTATCTGGAAGAATAACAGCTACAGACACAGTTGTTTTAAAGCCTATATGGTTTCTACTGGACTCAAACCCCAGGTGCAGGAGGTTGTCCTTAAGATCTGTATTCTCACAAGACACAAACACACAGAAAGAGAAGTAGCAGAGCCCAAGACAATCCAAACCCATGTGTGCTCACAGCACCATTGAACCTCCTGTTTTTCCAAGCTGCACAGTGTTTTCCTCCCTCAACTCAGACCAATTCTTGGGTAAAGATTTGAGCTTTCATATGGGAAATAAAAAATTTTCTTTTATCACAGGCATGGATCTTCATGTACAAATTGAGAAGTTTGGGAAAAGCCCCTTTTACTTTTCTTTCACCCACTTCCCATCACTAAAATAAGCCACAGAAATGATTTAAGTTAACTACTTCTATGAGCACACATGCCACACAGGCTGGAACTGAACAACATTCAGGAGTATGAATACAGGAGAACTGAACAACAGTCACATGAGTAGCACAATTCTGGCATTTGTCTCACTGTCTCTGGGGAGGGGTGTATGAAAAGAGTCGATTGTCATGTACTGTGAAAAGAGACAAAACCAAACCTCAGCTACTTAACAGATGATCAGGAAAAGAAAATAATATTTTGCAAATCTTAGAGAATCGTGTTCCCAGAAGGTAAGCCAATGGATCCTGTGCCACCAGTGGCCATAGAAACAGAATTAGCTGAGAGCACATGCACTTTCTACACAACAAACACACAGTAATGTTTAGACTTCACAGGTTAGGTGCTAAACTTTATGTTATTGCAAAACCTGGTCTTTCAATAATGTTAAATTAATGCCTATTGTGGCAGACTGGAGCTAGAAAGATTTATCAGAGACCAATCCCTAAGCGTTTACCTTTCTGTCACAAGAATAAACTTAAAAAGAGACTGAGGTGGTTGAAGGACAGGTTTATCACTCACCTGGCATGAAGCATGCTGTATATTACACAAGAGTTCTTAAATTCATGACAAGAGGCAGGTAAAACTTTTGTAAAGGATGCTAGCTTTGTCTCCCAAAATGTGGTTTCTACCACCTGAACACCATCTGTAAATTTGGTTGGGATTTCAAAGGTACGTCTAGCTATATTCACAAAAGTGCAGGGAAAAGTCAATAGATCAGTGACTACCTAAAAAGGATATAAGAGGCAGTGATTCAATACTGTACTTTTCCTCTCTGGGTTTTGAACTTGTGTATCTTCGAAGAGTACAGTCCACTAGGCTGAAGAATAGTGTAGGAAAGAAGATGAGAGACAGCTCAGAAACAGACAAGATCTGCTTCTGCAAAAAGAAAGATGGAAAGAAGGACCATGGAAAGTCAGAATTTCAAGAGAGGGACTGGCACATGGGGGCAGCCATGTGCCTGTCTTACCACATGGCTCTTTCACATGTTTGCAGGTGGAGATGCCTCTGCAACTTTTACAGGACTTGTACAACGTTTTAGCTTTTGAAAGCAGAAATCAAGTTAGAGAATCACCTTCAAGCAGTGTGGTTATGTCCACCATTAAATGGAAAATCTGGATTTGTGCTCTGAATTAGATGGAAAACGGATATGACAGTAGCCTTTGCAACCTTCGCAAAACTGCTGACGGATGTTACTCATGGATGTTCTTAGGTCCCTTTACTCCCAGCAGACCGCTCTGGTTTCTGTAAGCTGCCCAAACACTGAGCAATGCTGCAAGAATCACCTTTCAGATGGTGACTTCTGCAGAAAAGAAACCTGAATATGAGTCCTTCCTATACGGAATCTCTGTAAGCTTGTATTAGTCGATGAAAGGACTGGTTCAGGTACTTCTGTGAAGCAGTGCTTTATTTTTAAATATTTACATTTGTTCCCATGATGAAGCTCTTTATTGTGAAGGAACCAGAACCATCAAGTGTGGAAGAAAATATTTCTTTCTCTATTGTTTACTGTTATTGTTTTTGTAAGAAAATAAATGGCACATTTCAGTATCAGTTCATTCTGGACTATTTGCTCTGTCTCAACAGAGCAGCCCAGCTGAAATGTGAGTTATTTACACAATCCAAATTTACAGGCTTTTTATGGAAGAAAGATTGCTTTCACTCATGCACATGCTACTGCAGCCCATCATTTCTTTCTTGTTGTGTCTTATGACTTGCTACACATGCTCACAGACTACAGAAAGCAGCAGTCTGCATGTGCCAAACACTTTTGTTCCTTTTTTAATGGATCAGGAGACACTGCATATATCCTCTTGCTTGCAAACTAAAGGGACATATGCAGAACTGCAGAAATTAATCAGAATTTTGATTCCATCTAATTTTTCCAGGAGCTAGTACCCTCTGCCACGCTCCCAGCTTTGGTCTTTTCAGACTGAGGGAAGAATGATGGGCAGAGACCCGTTGGGATACTGCAAATCTGCTGTCCCAGAGAAAGTCAGGACAGCTGGGGAGTAGTGCAGAGGCAGCTCTCACCCCTGCACACAGTTGGGACACTCCAGAGGTGGAAATCGTCATTGTTTGGAAGGTTGTAGCTGCAATATTTTGGCCTAACACCATGAAGAGTCACTGGCTCAACCATTTCACCTCTGAGCAGATGATGGCAAGAACTGCTTGAAGTGAAAATAAAAGTAGTAGAGTCCTTTCTGTAGGTGTTGTTAACAATGAGAATGAATGTGTTGACATGATCTGTGACAATATAATTCTGACTAACGTAATCTCTACCACAGATGTGCAAAAAGGTAAAGTGATCTAGAAGTCTTAAGCAGGAGAAGATGGAAAAATAATTCATGGTGGGGTTTTTTGTAAGGCTTTTCAAGAGGTTACCCTTAGATGAAACTGTCTACATTCCCTGAGGCATATTTAAAAATCCCACACTAAACTGTGAACTTGTATACTAGAGCCACCTTCTCAGTCAACTTAATCACAGAAGTCTCCTGTGTGGTCAGCCAGGCCACAAATGCTTGCTTGCCTGTGCAGAGCTATGATACAGGAATACAAGAAAAAGAGCACGTTACACTTCTAATCACTACCTCTCACCTGGAACTAAGTTCAGACAGGACTGCATACTAATTTTTACTGCTTTTGTTCTCATTCCCAAGAAGATGCCCATCATAGTTATGGACTATATAACCTACTCAGGGTGGTGAATTTTGTGCTCCCTGAAAAAGCTAGGAGGAACATGCACCTCTTGAGTAATGTGCTTCTCTTCACATGGTCTGGAGGAAGGCCAGCCTGCATTCCTTGTCCACACAATCCTGCTCCATGTCTGTTACACTTTAGATCTACTTCCAGTATATGTAATTCCTGATGGTATATTTGGGTAATTCAGGTATTCTTTCACTGCTTAATACATTGCTTAACATTATTTGATACAGCTTAAACAGCTATTTAAGTATGTAGAAATAGAGGTGGATAAAGAGGAAGAAAAAATCAGTGTGGTGTTTGGAATGAAAAATTACCTGGTGAAATCAGAACAGCAGATGAAAACAAGGCAATCTCCTCCTCGGTCAGCTGTAAGGAACATAAATTCTTTGCAAAGTCAAATGCTTCATTTACCAGATCATCAGAACCTGCAGACCAAAGAGAACAAAACCAATGCTAGAAATCAGCTCTTTAACCTGCAGAGATTGTTCTTCTATCAGAAAAAGCTGTGACTGAATTTCCATACTGCTGAAGCAAGTGCTTTTCATTAACTATTAAAATTCCACCTAATGTGAAAATGGCACTAAAATAAACACTGAAGTGAAAAAATTATCAAGAGTTAGGGTCAAATACAAAAAGTGCACAGACATCTTAGAAGAGAGTACTCTTTTCCCAATGAGGAAAGAATTGCTGTTTCGAAACAGATATTAAACAGATATTATGATAACTATATACATTTGAAGGAAATATCTCTCTTTGAGTTTGGTCCTGAATCAATTTCTAATAATATCAGTCTGATGGATGCACGAAACACAAACATTTCACTATTAACATTTCAGATAGCACTCAACATCATGTTAAGAAACAAAGTAATTTTTTCAATACATGAATCTAAATGAGCTTACTTAAAAGTTTTAGGCAAAACAGTATTTTGAGCAAGTCCTTATTTATATTTTGTATCAGTTCATTATGTTAGTCTCCTCATTGCTGGGCTAAAATTGCCTCCTACAGGACAAAATTAGTGGGAGAGATTTGATACATCACTTATAACTGAACAGTAAAGATAGACAGCTTGGCTCCTGTCATAAACTTATGGTTTATCAAAACTTCAGATGGCAAGAAATCTATTTGAAAAAACCCTCTTGCTGTTCTTTTTTATTAGGAAAAAAACACCTATCACTGCTAGCAGCTAATGGAGTCACCTTTTTTTTCTTTTTCTGTTCCAGCCTAGGCATTTGGAGACTTGGGGATTCAACATTTACTAGAGATTTCCATTGTGAGTCACTATTCACATAAAGTCAAATCTCTTGCTATGTGGCTCAGTGCAATTCATTGAAAAAAAGAAGAGCAACATACCCAAAGCTTTAAACATTTGCATCCCTCCATACTTTCCTTCAAACAGAACAGTATTGTTAAGTGGGTTGAAGGCACGGCACATTCTCACCAAAACCACTTCCAAGCAGCCTAGCAGACAAAGAAAAAGAGCAAAGGTACCAGATATTACTGCCTAACATCAAGAGTACAGGAAATGTCAAGAAGATCTTTAGGAAGTCATCAGTCATCAAAAGCATCAGAAGGGACAGACAGTCTTTGAAGACATCTAGATTACACATCTACGTGTGAGAGAAAAAAATACTGCTCTCTGCTTTGAGTACAGAAAGGGGTCATTTCTGGTCCAGCCTAACCACCTTTTCTTTAGGTTGACTGTTTCACCCTTTGCAGAAAATTGGCACCCTGGACTGAATCTGCATTTAGGTCTCGGGCAAATAATTTGTTTGAAATACTTTATCCTGAAAAATACGCATTTATTGAAACTCCTTTTTAATAATTAAACTTTTTTTTTTAAATAACAATAAGCAGCTTTGTTTAAGATACATAAAAATCCCAGCTTATTTTGGCTGGAGAGGGAGAACATCACAAAGCATTTTTAGAGAGAAAATAAAAATTAAAGCACTGTCAAGAGCACCCCTAAAATAGGTCTTACTTCTTGTTTCTTTTTTATTGGTTGTTGAATAGAGAAAGGAACACTTCTTTTTTACTCCTTATCTTTGCCTATTATTTCCTAACTGCAAAAATACGCAGTTGGAAAAAGGGACGGAAGAATTTTAAGATCCCTTAACTAAATCCAGATCTCCTGTAAGATGAATCAGAGGATTCCTCTGCAGACATGCTTTTGAGAGAAAAGTCCTCATTTTCTAATTCCTGGTCAGCATTAACAGCAAGAGAAAATAAAACCTGACATATTCGTAAATGCTACAGCTTAACAATGTTTTCTAACAGTAGAGTAAATTAAATCTTTTTCTGAAGGTGCAGTTGTGTTGTTAGCTTTGCCAGCCAAACCAAGTTTCCTAGGGGTGCACTGGCATCTGCAGAATTTTCAAAGTTAGTATGAGATTAAAAAAAAATAGTGTTTGTGCTACAACTCCCTTTTCCCAGGAGGTTGCCTGTGTGTTCCCCTGCCTCTCTGTATCACTTCCCTTTGCACCTGTGCCCATCATCAGAGCCCAGTCCCACACGGAGACACAGTCATGGTGCTCATAACGCCAAGGCTGTGGGTTTGGTTCCCCTATGGGCCATTCACTGAAAAGCTGGACTCAATGATCCTTGTGGGTCCCTTTCAACTCAGAATATTCTGTGATTTCTGTGTATGGAGTGCTGAATCACACAGGCTTTCAGCCTTAGTGAAGAGATCTCTCTTCAAATAGAAGCAGTTTTTAAGTTTTAACAAGCTGCCTCACACAGCATCCTACCTTTTACACATGGAGGGAGCAAGAAACCAATATGACAGGGTAAATGCAGTTAATTACCAGTTGTGGTGCTTGTGGTTCACTCAGTCATACCATTTTGTCCTCCCGGGCTTGGCAGTGTTACTGCATAGTCATGATAAATCTTGTCATGATTCTTTTGGAGGACAGAAGTTACTGAGTCCCTTGATAAGATAGGAAAGCCTTTTTCCCCTTGCCCTTATGCACACATACACGCAAACCTGGTATGCACAGACAGCATGGCTGGAGCACACTGCTGTAATCCACTCTCATTTATTCTGAAACCAACTGGCATCAGCAGGAATTTTCCCTCCTGTGCATTGGCTGTAGAGTATTTCTGCAGTCTCATTAAAAAGATTAAAGATGACCACAGAGACAGGCCCCGGTGAGCCTGCGTTTGTTTCATTAATGACAAGTGGGGATTTTACAGGGTGGCAGATGACTGATTTGACCAGCTCAATTTGCAGGCTCCTTCCACCACATGTCAGGTTGGAGACCTCAGTTTCTGCAATGGTTGTGTGGGTGTGTGTACTTAATAACCACAACTGACTGTGGAGGGAAGGGGATCAGAAGGCAGTAACATGATTAATGTGGAGAAACAGTTAGAAAGGTTAATGTACCTAATGAAACAGACTGAAATTAGGGCTCCTTCAAAATTAAAATGATTTGCAGGAAAAGACAGGAGAGCACATTTCTAGGGTGCTGGGTGCTAAACCTGTTTCAAGCCTCTGGTGTTTACCCACCTGACTTAAGAAGGAGAATTTGGTCATTCTGGCAGAGCTCCATGAAGCCTGTTATGCGCTTTGCAAACTCCACCACATACTGGATAGCATGGGTGATCTGAATGGCACACTGCTGCCACAGAGCTTCTCTCGTCTTCCGGGAAAACACACATGGAAAAGCAAAGCGGTCAGCAAGCGGGTACATCAGTGCATTAAGTTCTTCAGGTGGCCTTGCAGACAGGAGGACTCCCCACACTCCATCCCCACACCCAGGCAGAGCTTGCAGCATCTCTTCTTCTCTAGGTACCCAACATTCTCATTAGAAGGCTGTTTTCACAAGCCATTTCCCCAGTCATCTGAACTCTGACATTGCCTCTTCAAAGGAGCAGAATGCACTGCCCAGTGTTAAAATGTGGTTCTAATGTTAGCTTTTGTGCAGGATAGACTAATAGTGGCACAAAAAATGTACACATTCCATAGCATTCTTAGGCAAGAAGTGGCACAATGCTATTAATTTATTCAAGAGAATGTTTTTCCTAGTTTGAAACTTAAAATATTAAAGTATCTGAACACAGATTACATAAAAATGTGATCTTCTTGATAATCATTTTCCTTGCACACACATGTGTGTAAATGTAAATGGACGTTCTTTGTTTCATGCGACAGCTCTACAAGCTGTCGTGTGTTTTGGTTCCTGCTGATACTGGATAGCCCCTCAGATTTCAAAGAACAAGCTGGAGTCTCTCCTGTCTCTTACATGACCAGCTAATGTGCCAACTGAAGTCTGACTGAAGACTCATCGCTAATGAAGCCAGTGCAAGAGGCACAGAGATTTCTGTTGACTGGACTACATCTGAAGAGGTGCCAGTGGAAAATAGACTGAACTTGACCTGAGAGTCGCAGAAGCAGAACAAAAATGTGGTGTAATGAGATCATTCTTCCACCCAATATTGAACAGCTTCAATTTACGGAGTACTTTCAGTTTCTTATTATCTATTGTCTATTGTAAGTCACAGGTATTTGTTATTCACATAAAAAGCAGATGTGTTCTTAAATTCTAAGGAAACAAAGTTATGTTGTCCTATTTTCTTAAAATCCTTGCAACAGAGGATCCAATCATGATCACATTGAAGTTAACTGAATTTCTGCATGAGGTTTCGATCTGTGATAAGAAGTACAGAAAACTGGATTCCATGACCATACCTAAGCTGTAACATTAGCAAACATCCCAATATGCTAGAATGCTGCTGCTTCTTTTTATGAAGTGTCACTGCTTTGTGTTCAGTAACCAGTTCCTCAAAGATATTTAAAAGTGTATTTTGACTTATATCTCATCAGTGTATTCTTGTCAAATAAATTACTCTGTTAACAATTTCAAGCAGAAGAAAAAGCATATTACAGGCTTGTACCTTGCTCTGGTAAACCTTTATTTCTTCATATGTGTGGGTCTGCCATGCTAGCTGATGTAATTCCTCCATTGTGTACTGACATGTCTCCAAATGAGATTTAATGATATTCTGTGCAATTCGATCTGTGAAAAAGAGAATAAAAAATGGAATGCATGAAACAGTGAACAGTGATCGGCAACAGCAAAATGTTGAAAACATTGAAGTTGTTGGAAAATGCATATTTAAGAAAATTAATCTTTTCTTTTCAATGCTACCTTTCTCATTTGTTTTTATTTCTGAAGATGATTGTTGCAAAATGTTTCAGTATTCAACCCAAAGCCAAATGATCTTGACAAAACAGTGGATCTGCAGATGAAAATAACAATGATTTTTGTGAAACTGTACAGAATCTTCATTCTGAAAGTGATTTAATATATTTAAATAAATTTCATCTGGAGACCCTGTTTACCCAATTGCTATTGCCTGCCCCAAGCCTGTGCAGTAATTGTACACTCTTCTACAGAGCCTGGAGAAGAGAAGGAACCCTGCTGTTGATTATCACCCCTGCAGGGTACCTCTTCAGGCTTTAGGCCACAACCTCTGCATGAAGGTAGTATCTCTCCTCCTGCTGTGTGTAGGTGTTTGCTTGCTTTCCTCATTGTCCACTTCTTTCTAGTTCTCCTAAAAGAACTAATCTGCTGATCAGTGGTCAGCCTGTTTCAGAGCTGCCAGGTCTCTCAGAAATTGACTGACTGCTAGAACTTGCCATCAATATTTGCATTATCTTGGTGTGATTCATAAAAAAAGGAGGAAACAGGTCTTTTTTCTCAAGTGAGTTTTAAGGTGTATCAATTTCTGATTGAATTTGCTGAGCAAGAACATGGAGACTGGTTTTAGCAAGGGGCAAAAGTTAAAACTAGTATCCCGGGTTTAGTAGGAGAGATGGAGGACATAGATCTCACATAGCACTAAGCTACCTTGAAGTTATCCTGAAATTGGCAGCCTTCGAAACTACTTCACAACATGGAATGCAGAATGCAAGCAGAAAGGGAAGCATTCAATGTTGCCCTGGAAACACACTGAAACTATGAGTAAACTTCTTTGAGAAGTACTATAAAGTAGACCTTTGCCTTTAAAGCCACTTGAGTGGATTAAAAAAAAAATTTACAAGAACTTCCAGCATGAATTCATTAGCATTAGGAGTTGAAATGTCGTGACAAAACATCTTACAGAAAACTGATGATTTCCAATTTTGTGACTTTGGGGCCTACACGTCTAATGGAGCTCAGTGCTTCAGCCTGAAAACTTTGCTTAAGCCAAATAACTTTCAAACAAAGGAAGAAAGTTGAAGCCACAGAAGTGAACTGAAGCACTTGTGGCAGAACTGGCATTGCACAGAAAACATTTGCCAAAAAAGGGAAAAAGACACTGACAATGCATTAGCCAAACCTGAGCATGGGAAGTAGAAAAAACTAGGTATGTCATTGTTTACTTGTTCAGATCCTCAACAGTTTGCACAGGGTATAGGGATCTGGAGCCTGGAGTTCCAAAATAAGACTGCTTCTTCGGCCAAATACTGACTGAACTTTAAAACACCAGCAAGAAGGAAAGCTGAAAAAAGAATATAGAAGTACACGTTCCCTGTAAACACTGCTAGAGGAGTGCTTTTTGACGGACAGATGCCTGTGCTACTCTCACAGTTAATAAACTGAGACTCGGTGGAAAGGTGTTGAACATAAAAAGGTTGCAGGTCTGTATAGGAAATATAAAATCAGCTTAATTAATTCGTACAGGTATCTCTTCATAGGTCAACTCTATCTTTAGGCTTCCTGATGGAAGAATTGACTCTGGCCTAATGATAACTAAGCATGTACATTAGTACAGTGATCTACCTTTTTCTGTTCTTTTACGGAAGGTTAGATACAAGTCTTTACCTCTGATGGTAAGCTGTTGCATTTTGTAACAAAAATCTTGAGGATAAATAGGCATCTCGCTTACAATGAATGTCTCACATAATTTCATATTACTGCATAGACAGATTTCTAATCAGATAAGGTGACCAGATATCAAAAATCTGAAAACAAGACCTTTTGATTTCACTGACTTCAAAATATATTTGATTAGCAGTTCTACATTACTGCAAAGCTCCTCAGCTCCCCTCCTTTTCCTAGCATTTATGTATTTACCTTAGGAACGAAGAGTTGAAATACTCTCCAGGGCTTTCTAGGGATGGCATCCTGTGTTTTACCCCATGCATCTTTTCCTTACGTACTTATGCTTATGTTGAGCTGACATTAAAACCAATTTAGATGTGCAAAGGCCTGGGGCAATTGCAGCAAGCAGCAGCTCTGAATGCTGACATCCAAAGAGGAATCAGGTGCAAGACAGACTTGAAACTCTCGTGCCGCAGGCTAGGCAAGGCTGAGTGTGTGACGGAAAGGGTACGCTGGGTCTCTGAGGAGAAGGGAACTGCTCATTCAGCAGAGGAGGCTGCTTGCTTACATTCCATGCTGGAGTCCGTGGAAGAAGCTTTATGCAAATATAGCATACACTGGGTGTCAGAGCTGACATGATGCAAAAAGTAAAAGAAGTACACACTTGTCTTGGCTTCTCAGATGGTCCAACACAGGCAGAGAAAAGAATGTTACTCTTAGAGGGTTTCACAGACCATGGCCTTTTTTTCCCCCTCTGAATTTTCCCCTAAATTTTCAGATTTTATCATCATTTTGCTAATGAAGTTGGAGTTCAGTACACATCTTGGCAAATCCCAAGCATAATGACATTCCTAAACCACTGGGAACAATATACTGACATCTGATATAAATCTGCCCTATCACAGGAAATGTGCCGTACCCAAAATATATGAATTTCTGTGAGACCTGGCAGCTCTGAAATATGCTGACCACCAAGTTCAACAGATTAGTTGTTTTAACAGAACTAGAAAGAAAAGGACAACAAGGAAAGCAAGCAAACATCTACACACGACAGGAGGAGAGATACTGCCCTGATGCAGAGGCCTAAAGCCTGAAGAGGTACCCTGCAGGGGTGATCATCTAATAGCTATGTTCCTCCTCTTCTCCAGGCTAGAGGAGTCCACTACAATTACTTCACATATCAAGTCTTGAGTTTTAGTTGATTTTGTTTACAAAAATCTTGGGCCATAGATTTCAAGGGTCCCCTTTCACTGGGGAATTGCATGTACACAACTAGAAACCAGTCTGGATGGACTCCAAGGACTACAAAAGACAACTGCGTACTTGTGACTTCAATGTGAACTGCATTTCTATTTGAAATCTTGCCAGCTTCCATTTTACGTAAGTTACAGCAGGTTTGCTGTATTAAAAAGAAAACAAAAGAGATGATTCTGTGTTGGAATAAAAAATCCTTTAAAGCTCATAACAAGCACATCAATTCTGGCCACACGGGTGTGAGAATCAAAGTCTGCAACACTTTATTTTCTAAGCACCAACTGCTCCAAATGTTGAGTGAAAATTAGTAATCCTAACGGAAAGAATTCCTGAGCCTGCATGACAGTACACCACCAGCCTGTAAACTGCAGGATTTGTAAAGCTTATCTATCTACCACAGTATGTAAACACAAATGTAGGTGCTTTACTCCCCCCCTTTTGCCTACATACTGGGTTTGCTACATTAGGATCAAATCTCCTACCACCATCACTTGATATTACATGATACATGGAAATTGCAGCACATTCTGGCAGGTTGACTCTGTCTGGGAAAAATGGTCCACAGAAAATAATGTTCCCAGTGTCCAAACTCTGGCATATACTGGGATGTGGAAGCATTTGCATTAGACAGCTTAATTCTAAATTTGAGGATTTCTTAGTATTGGTACCATGAAATTTTTTCTTGAAAAGCAGACACTTTTTCTATAAATGCTCTGCTTCATTAAAAAAATAAAATCTAGAAGAAAGTACTTGCTTCCAGAGAGATAAACCAAAAATAACATACTCAATCAAGGAAACTGTCAATAATTGTAACGAATATGAGGGTTTCAAAAACCAGAAAGGCTCAAACAAAATATGTCATGGAACGTCCACTTAATGTTTTATTATTGTCCTGCATGTCTCTGACTGGCTTTCTATAATGGCTCACTCTTCTAGCTATAGAGACTCATCTGTTCTTAGAGGACAAGAAAATCCAGATGATGTTTACTGGCAGGGCTAGAGAGCAGAAACATGAGAGGTCAGGCTGGCCCTGGTTCTGTGCAGCACAGGGTGCACTGCCCTTCCTGTGGCAAGGCCTGGTGAGGCCTGGAGAGGTGCCAGACTGATGTGTAGATAATTAATTGGGGTTTTGCAATGCAGCAGTTAAAAAAAAAAAAAAGTTTAATGCATAGTAGGGGATGTCCAGAAGAGGATGAAAATTGTGCATCAAGAAGCTGAAGAGGACCATGAGAGATCAGTGCTGTTTCAGGAAAAGAAACGGCTTTTACATTTGGCCCAGCCTACCTAAAACAGAAGACAGAACCAAGAGACTTGATTCTGTGAGGACTGCCCAGTGAAGTTATACAGTGGCATTAGTGCAACAAACCCGGATCCCTACAGATGCATCAAATATCACTTGCCACTTCCCCTCTGACCTTCCATCCCGAGGGTCTGGGTGGGTAACCGGCATCGCGTATGCGCACAAGGGACCGGTCTGCTCAGTTTGACTGGTCATCAGCCACTGCCTTCTGGGGTGACCATGGGACTGAGCTGTGCCTTCTGCCTTTCCCTAAAGCTGCCTGTCTCCTTTGCCTACTGAGTAGTCTCTTCTCCAAAACTTGCAGGAACTCAAATGTCTGATACTGCTGCTTCATTTCACTGGGGCTGGAGAGTAGCTTAAAGAATCACTGGACAGCCCTTACAGAACAACTGGGGAGAAAAAAAATACTGTGAAAGTCCTATTCCATCAGTAAAACAGGCCAAAAGCATATGTTGCAAGAGAAGAGCAACTGCACGTAAACTTGGGACTACAGCTCATCATTTCCAGAACAGTAAATGATCCTTTCTGTTTCCAGCTTTGTTTGCTCTGGCAGGCTCTTTTTTAATCCCCCTCTTTTTTTTCTTTTCTTCCTACTGTAGTTTCTCATTTTAGATTTCAAGAGTTAGCTCACAAAAGGCACTCTCCAAAGACTACAATTGCTCAAACATTTATTGCATCAGTGGAGTAGAAATTGCTTAAATACAAGTACATACAGAAAACTGAACACTGCAACCTAGGTAGCAGCTATCAAAATCAGCATACCACAGACTCACAGGGATCTACCATCAGCTGATAAATCAGTCCTGCCTTTTTCAGGCCCTTCGTTGCAATATTCAGAGATCTCCAACTACAATATTGAGGAAAAGCTCCAACTTGAGGTCAGGTACAATGCTGGTGGAGATGGATGTAATCCATGGAGTGCACACAACATTCACCAGCTGTGAATTTGGCCTGCTATGTGGAAATTATCCACGGCAGCATTTGTTTCCTGCAGGCTCCTTAGTTCTTTCATTTGCCTCTCTTTTCTCAGGAGAGACTCTAGTTTTTCTCAGCATTCTCTTCTTTTGCACAGGGAACTGAAAAACTTTGAAGTGTGCCTCCTAAAACACTGATAATCTTCTTCAATTAAAATGAATAATGAATCTTTAATTTGCCACTTACCCTTAGGATCCAGTTGGGTAGCTAAGAGCTTATCTCAGCTTATATCCTAAGTTGAGCTCTTGAAGGGATCTACTTTGAATTAATGCTGCAGTAACATCACAGCTTTGGCTGGCTGCTGTAAGCATACACATCAATTTGTACAACTACCAAAACTCCAGCCAGGCATTCTAAATAAAATCTCTGTTCTAGGACCCAAAAATGTGGCACGATAGCATTGGATCAACACGTTTTTGTACGCTAATTCAAGGATATGCTATTTTTGTACACTAATTATGACTACAAAATGAAAGTTTTTGAAAACTGAATCATTGAATAGATTATTCTCAAGAAATTCTTTGACAGTTGTAGAGACAGTGACACAGCTGATAAGGTAAAAATACCTCTGTGGTTGCTGTTAAACATGAATAATAAGTCTCAATTTTTAAAAATGAAATGGAAATAAAGTCTGATTTTTTTTTTTTTTTTTAAGAAGAACAGAAATATTTTTTCCTTAGTGATTGCAAAAAGCTCATTGCATTTTTCATCTGCCTGTGGCATTCTCAATGCCATAATGCCAAAAGTATTTCCCTTTAAAAAACAAGCAAGATTCATAACCCCTATTTGTTTAATAAATTTGTAACACTACACAATATACAGCCTAGGAAGATAGTAAGAAACATAGAAACATTCGTATGAGACAAGAAGTGCTAGAATTTAGTTCAGGAATAACCTTTCCTTATGTTTAAATTTTTGAATTAATAATGTCATCAATAGATTGCACAAAGAATAAATGTTACAGGTGTGAATTCTCTATTTCCTCTCTCTCCTTCAAAATAAATCAGTGCTTCATCTGCCTTTCTAGAAAATGCTAATAAATTAATAGAAATGACAATACAATGAAATTAAGTCCTTATCTTAAGGAACCTAGAGGATGGACCCAGAATTCTGTTAGATCCTAGAGGATTTTTATAAATGCTTAATGGTCTTACTTAGTAATACTTCTCCTGGGACTCAGCCAATTTAGCAAAAACTAGAAATAATTTAACTGGCAGCAAAAGCACTAAGCAAGGAAATAGCTAGAGTTCAAATGGACTCTAAAGGCACCATATAATTATCACAGATTTATTGAGATGAGCTGTTTCTTAGCTTCTTCTAGCACAGGTTGCACAAAGAGATCTTTATATTAAAATGAGACTGCTCTGAAACAAGAAAGTGGTTTAATTTTTTACAGTTAAGCAAACATTACTAGAAGTGGACATTTTTCTCTATTAAGCTGAGAAATATGTATGGAATAATTAGAATATTACTGGTTCTAGACCAGGTTTGTAAGAGTTTGCCCCAACATAGCCAGCAAAAAGCTGGGAGAGGTTAACATATCTTTTAGTACTTGTTTCACCGTCAGTCTTGAAATCTTTTTACAAAGATTTAAAGCAATCTACCTATAGAAACACGTTAAAAAGTAATGACAAACATTCTACAATGGTTCTGCTTTCCTGTAGTGTGGCAAATGAGTTGGATGAAAATGATGTTGGTGTATAGTGTCAGAAAGTGGAATAATTTGGTTATCATAAGCAATGCCAGAGTCTTCACTGATCAAAAGAAAAATCATCCATGCAGTCAAAAAGAAACACAAGACAGGTCTCCATGCCTTAATATCTTGCATTAACTATTCCCATTTACATGTGACTTTCATTCCTTGAAGATTACTGCACTACAAAATCTGTGTTCTGATAATCAGTTTCAGCATTTGTCTCTGAGTCCTATGTCTTGTCACATTGAATTTTTTCACTATGCACATCTGTGTTCCTCTCCTGAGCATTTCACTTGAATTCCTTCTCATATCTTTTCACTCTTGTATAAAAGAATTGTTGCTGTTCTGTGAAATAAAATATCAAAAGCTGAATGGACTGATGAAAGACATCAGTCTATGAAGATGGCAACAGCATCACAAAATGCAAAACAAGCAGAATTACCTTGTTCTCAGGAATAAAGTGGAAAGTAGTGAAATGCATGAAGTGAGGAAATCTACCAGACAGAAAGCACACAGTGTGGAAAACTGGACTGTAGCCTTGGAAAGGGAAACTTAGGATGCTGCATGTGTACAGGGAAAATAAAAAATTGTAACCCCAAACTTCTGACTTTGTGCCTTAGGATTACGGAATGATCAACCAGTGCTGTCCAGGATGACAAAGAAATACAACATGGACCCCAGGCTAAGCTCTCAGAAAGTACAATTACCTTGTAATTGTTGGTGCTGACTGCCCAGAAACACCAGACAAAAACATTGATGGGTGAGTTGATGCTAAATCCATAAAGGAACTTATATGAGGCAGAAAGCAACAAGTAAAAACTAATTCAAACCATAGCAATTTTGGAAGATAGTATGCCACTTCCATATACTACAGCGATTCCTAAAGCATCACTGCCTTGACCTCTTGACTCTCATCTGCAGTTTGCCTCTTTGTGGGTTGTGTGTGAGTCACAACCCTGGAAGACAACATACTTCTTTCACACATCCCAGGCCCTCTGTGCTCTGGCACCTGCTCCAGTCCTCTTTTTTTGAGCATTTCTGGCAGAAAGCTATTTCTTCTGCTACTGACATTGCTGCTCCAAAGCATATGACAGGGAAGCAGCCAAAAGTCTATTCTTACCACTGGCAGCAACAGCACGCCTCAGTACTCATCACACCATTAGATTTCCATTGATCTTTCTGTGTGATTTCTAATCTGACAATATTCACAGCACAGTGTTATTCCTGAAAAGATTGCCACGATATATGGTAATATATGGGATATATGATATGGTATTTTACATATTTTGACTGCAACAAATGGTTGATTTCTAACTGGTTTTTTTTTATTCTCAGTAGAATGAACATATTTTGTCGAGTTTGGTCACGCAAGAAAACATTCTCATCTTTGGAGAAAAAGAGCAATTTTATATACTTAAAAGGATTAGAAATTCTCTCACTTTAAAGAACTATATCAGGATGCTTTAAAAGTGTAGGCTATAGATAAGGTTGTTTTTAATACCATTCTATGCATATTTTTAGTTCATTTGTAAAACAAGCTGAAGTTCTAAGTTTTGTCACATGAACTGAGTACAGAATTGAAATATGAATGTATTCTGATCATCATCTTTAAGCAGGTAATGATGGTAAGATACAGTGCCCTGACGGTACGTGCACAGAAATGTACATGTTGCATGTTTTAAATGCTCGCTAGATGGCAACATTCTTCTTTTAAATACAGCTGCCAGGGTGTAGACAGCAGCCCTGTAAATTTTGATTGTCACGTTGGTAAGAGGAATATTAAACCACGACCTAGAAAAAGAAGTGAAAGAACATTATACAGGACTACAAAAACATCATTTCTGTTTCACTGCGGGGTGGGTGGTGGCTTTGTAAAGGGAACACAAACACAGACACTATTGTCACCTTAGGTATGGGTTTTAATTAGTGAGCTCATTGCATTTTGAATGTGATTTGGAGTGTACCTTTAAATAGCATCTCATTGACCACTACATGTTCAGTAAGCTGTCTGTTAACACTTGATCTGGTGCAGGGGACAAACCCTGGAGATAAATAGAAGGGTGTTAAAGAATAAGAACAAGAAATGGTTATCACATTGGAGAAGTGCTTTTGAAGTGCTTATCACATGGAGAAGTGCTTTCAAAGCCAAAGCACAGCGGACTTTTTAAGACATCAGTCTGATGCTGATACATATTTGTATATTGCATATCCAATATTAAGTGTTGTGGATATCCATGAAGAGCATAGACATGGAAGGATAAACCAAATTCTTCTGAAGTTAATAAGAATATTTCTGCTGAAGGAGAAAGGTGTGGGACTGGCTTTCATATAGATCTTCAGCAAAGGACTTTAGAATGTTTACAGGTGAAGATCTCCCTTCAAGGAGAGAGAGTGAAATAACTCCTGCTTATATAATATTGAAGCAATGGAAATTAAATAACTTTGCAGAATATAAAGTTGTTCATTGTGGTCCTGAGATGAATCTGGCTAAATTATGACTAAATTACAAATGCACAGAATGTCATTTGTGGTCACCAAGAGGACTTTTTTTTTTTACACACCTACCCTGAGTCAGTCTTTAAAAAATTTTAAGGTTTTCCTTTACTGCCATTTTTCAGGCTATGTGCCCAGGTCAGAAGAGCTGTGCCTTAGAATATAAGGCAGGTGATGCCTCCTCCAATCCACATTCGGCGTCTGTCCTAAAGAGTTATTGCCCACCCTAAGATATGCAGAGCAGAGCAGGCTTAGAAGGACTGGGGAAACGGAAGATCAAACCTAAGCTCACTAACCTTACTTTAATTTTGGTAAAAATGTAAGCTCTCCAAGCCATTGGGTACCTTCATACAGGCCTGATAGTGAAGAAATGTCATGTAAATATAAGTAAACAACACTTCCATCTGTAATTATAGAGGCTGGGCTCTGTGACCTCCTGTACGCTCTTGAGCTATCTTATGGACTACCTACATATACACAGATACAGGGCACCCTTCCGTTTGACTTGCAGTGAACCCTTAACCAATCTGTTTCCTCCACAACAGTGTTTGCCAATAATTTTATCTTGTCCTTATGAAATCATAGGCTGGTAATCTCAACTGCAGTTAAGGCAGGGAAGCCTTCCCATAAACTTTTACAGACCAAGACTGGAGCCACATATTTAGTGAGGAAAATGCAATGTTCAGCTGAGTGACAGATAATATTATGCACATATATTTAAACAAGGTAGTCTTTTAATTTCACCAAGTCTAAAATAAGCCTTTGATGCCTCCTAATATAAATCACACTAAGGAGCAAGCACTGCCATCAGGAACTGGAGCTCTCTTCTCACTTCAGAATTTCCCACCCACCAGCTGACCTCTGTGATTTGCTAGGCAAGGAGAAAGCCGTTCTGCAAATGACCAAATTCTTGCTTTTGACATGACAAGCAGATTTCACCCTATGATTTCAGCTCCCACTGCATCATGACAAATTTCTGCCTTCCCAGATGTGTAGATGGCACAGTAGTCATGGAGAAATAGGACCGTGCTGCCCAGTCCCTGGCAGCATGCATCCTCGGGACATGGATGTCTCCCATGCTAGCAGCTTCACTGGCTGATGGAACATACCTGGATCATGCCACCCATGGACAGCAGGACAGGCAGTGACAGAGCCTGCCTAACTCGTCTGGTCACTGCACCTCACCTATTTTGTGTTCCGCTCACCCAAATCCATATCAAGTGTCCAACAAGATGCCTTGAGTTAAGGACAAAAACACTTCCCTTAAAGAAAAGGGATCTGGATGGGAAATACAGTTGATGCCAAGTTGAGGTTCTGCTCCTGTATGTGTATTTATGAGCTTTGGAGTGATTCTTTATGCTTTGGAGTTTTTCTTGTAACAGGAACTGGAATATTGACAAGGGCTGTGCCTAATGGGGCACTACCTGATTTTGTACAATTTTTTTCCATCATAAGCTCTGACAGTTACATGAGGAATTTGTAACTGTATCTGAAAATCCTTTTTGTTATACTTAACCCTCTCTTCCATAGGAGACATTGCCTATCATTCTTCTCATAGTAGTCAGATAATGCACAGTCGTATCTTGGTCTATTTAACTCATTTGGAGAAATATAATAATCCTAAGTATGTGTGACAGAGCCCTATATAACTTTAACTGGTCAGCATGTCTTTCTCTGACACCTATTTCTTAACACAGTACATAGATACCAGTAAGCATGCAATACAATATAAGCTATATTTTGCCTGCTGTTCTATTCTAATACTGTGTGTCAAAACAGCTGCTGTGTAAAAAATTTTGCATTTCAAAACTGTTAAGTTGAACAATTTCCATTTCCACTACAAAGTCTTCTGTAGATGAATGTACGTTTGTGAAAAAGAACACTTTCACATTCAAATTAAAGCACAGAACTGTAACAGATCAAAGTAGCTCTAACCATTTAGATTACTTTTTGGTGGAACTAGAAAATTACCATGTCAAGAAAAGCATGTAAATGATGTGTAAATTATGTCATAGAGTATCTTAGAAAATATTATTTTTATAACTGAATCAAACTGACAGGGAAAAAAAGACTTCTTACTTGGATTTTACAGAGAACTTACTGTTGGATAGCAAGCCAAATGTAAACACTAAAGTAATATATGCTATTGCAGCAAGTATTTTAGTCAGGTGCAGCAGGGACCATTGTTAGGACTTGTTAGGACTTGTTAAAATGCTTGTAAGCATTTTAACATTTTCGTAATAATCTGAAAGAGAAGGTTCATAGCATGCTAATTAAGTAAAGAGACAATCCTAAACTGAAAGAAGTAACAAAGCATCACTGAAGACTGAAACACAATTCGACGGGATTGAAAAGATTAGAAAAATAAAGAGAAAATGAGATTTAAACTTGGAAATGTGCAGTCAACTATATCTTAATAAAAAATTCCCTACACAGGAGAGAAGTGAGTTTGAAACAAGCAAAGCATTAACACCAAAGGAGTAAGTGAATGGATTTTGGTTGACATGTAATGCAGAAGCTGCACAGGCTACTTTCGTTCTGAGTGCCTCTGAAGAAGTCTGCTCCTTGGAGAGCTTACAGCAACTTCTAGGAACTCAAGGATGAAAGGAATTCCCACACATTCATTCATGAGGAAAAAAATAAGACGGTTGCACTCAAGATCAGGCAAGTGGCAGGTGAGGTTGTGCTTAAATACATATATTTACTTGAAGAATGTAAAGGCCAGAAGAAAGCTAAGACTGGAAATTTCTATCTGGTAGAAAATAATCAGTGCAGAAAAGAACTCATGATCTGGCATACTTAGTGGTTCACTAGATCACTAGACATGTTGGTACAAAGGAACTTGTATCAGCCAGAAGGATCAATGCAGTACAGCTTTTCTGTCTCCTATATATTCTGTATGATTTCATCTAACAGTTAAAAGCAGTAACTTCTATTTAACATGAGCTGAGTATATTCCTAAATGTCACTGGAACGAGATAAAATTCTGCAGTGAAATTTAAGCACACTATAATATGAAATCAATATTTCTCAGTGCTCAGAGTTTTCCTACTTTGACTGCAAGACTGCAGCTCTACAGATGGTCCAACAATCCACTTCAGCATCAAGAGGCATTTTCTATTTCTTTTTAAACACTGAAAATATCATTTGCCTGTGCACTAATCAAAATATTTTATGGTGCATCTCTTCCAGTTGTGTCAGCTGATTTGTTACACTACATTATCTCTCACCGTCACCCTTACCCCTCTGCTGCAGGTGCCACAAATGACAGAGGGCAGTACTTGTGTACAATCATGGCAATTTAGGAGCCCTAGTTTTGATTTCAAAAGGAAGAGAGGTAAATCCTAGAGCCTCTGAATTTTGCTGTCAGCCCAGAGATAGGCCCTTTGCTATGTAGCACTCCCTCTGCTCTGGGTTTTTTCCTGCTTTGTGTGGTTGAGAAGAGGAATATTGGCTGGATGACACAGAGAATGAAAAACCGGGAAATGTGAGGTGAATTTAGGGCTGGAGGGTTTAGAGCTAGGAGAGAAAAAAAAAAATCCAGGTGAAAAGTTAAGCATGATGCCATTATTTCTAAGTGAACCAGCAAAAGATAAAATGATTCT
>VYXC01009326.1:42467-80977 GCA_013397175.1 Platysteira castanea
ATATATATATATATACACACTATATACTATATATATATATTTACTGTATATACCATTACTGCAATCTATATTGGGTGGAGGCCACATCTCCAGGGTCCTCAGTAGGTCTGAGTACATTCCCAAATTTACAGATCTCAGTGTACATCCATGCACATGAGGCAGCAAAGTCAGGCCACAACTGCAGAGGATTTTTTATGATTTGAAATTAATTAATTTGTTAGGAGGGGTCTCGAAAACAACTTTTTTTTCTTCTTCTTTCTTTTTAATTAAATTCCATTAAGAAGGTGTTACCCTTTGATTATATTCTCAGCCACAACCGATTCAGCATATTTCACTTCACCTAACTGAGATGCCAATCTTTTTTCATATAATTTCTTTGTAATAGAAGTAGTACTTCCAGTGGCTTTGGTGAAATACAACTAGAAGCATTAGATGAACAGAAATCCTCCTTAGACAAAAATCACCGTTAGTCATTGTGCTTCTTACAGCCTCACCTCACAGACAGGTCTCTGCCACTTGTCAAAGATGAAAGCAAGGGACAAGTTCTCCAAGGCCCTCAGGCAGAGAAGCAGGGATATCCACACAAAGACATTCAGAGTTTGTGCACTTTATGAATTTAGTGAGCTTGCTCTGCATTGACATCCGTGCAGCCGAAGTATGAACTGGTACTTTTTCGCAGTAAGTACCTAAACTCAGCTGCTATGGTGATTCTGGGTGTTGACAAGACTATGGATGGATGGCTGAAAAGATCATTTAACCCTGCTAGTAACGAGCTGATTTGAAACAAGCCTCTTCCTAATTATCACTTGGTTATGATTGATTCATCACCTGCTTTGATGCTCCCATTTAATAAACAAAATATGAAGTGCTGGGTTTATGAACTGCATAATTTGCAGATTTTGGTAAAAACAGAGCTGCCTTAATATTATGTCAATTAGTTCCAGACTGATTTTCTTTCCTTTACTCTCTGTATGTGTGCACACACGTGTGAACATGTAACTATTGGGTATCTGTGTATGGAATGCTTTCATGACATTTTACTAAAAACAGTAAAGACTTAGCTTACATATACACACTTCACTACAGTAATATGAATTTTCCTTACCTATTTCACTCATGGATATCCCTGGAGCTAATTGCCCGTTGTTGAAAGAGCTATAGGTAAACAAGTTTGGTACAGAGGTGAGGTCATAGATAGGTTCCTGCTTTATCTGTTTGATTCCAGTCATGTCTAACCCAGACTGGTCTGGGGAGGGCTGGGCAGAATCCACGTTATAATAACCCTCAGACTTCGGCAGATCGATGACGTGCCCGTTTGAGTAGGTGCTCCCAGTTTCATTATTCAGATTGTTCAAGCCATTGCTGATGCTGCTGCTGTAAACCCTGGCGAGGGCTTCTGCCTCACCACTCTGCTGCTGCCGCTGTTCCTGCAGGCGCTGCTGGTGCTTCTGCACTTCAGCGTACAAGCTATCCCTCTGCTTTTTGGACATTCTTCCAAATTTCACAGCTGAAAAGCAAAGCACAATGAGAACCATAGTCTTTAAATTTTTCTTGATTCCCCTCAACCCCACCACTCTTTTGGTATTTACTTCCAGGATTAATTTTGCTGTGGAAACACATTTTTCTGTAGAAATGGGGAAAGGACTCAAAGCTTTACATCATATACATCACATAAAAGAANAAAAAATCCAGGTGAAAAGTTAAGCATGATGCCATTATTTCTAAGTGAACCAGCAAAAGATAAAATGATTCTCAAAAGTCAAAAGGTCCCAGTGACTTCACGGGGACTCTTCAGCCACTAAGGATATAGTCTCATGGCCACATTCTCTCTTTGCACTTATTTCTGTAACTGAGCACAAACCTGAATTCATGGACTATCGGAACTCCAGCATTTCTGGACCTCCTCTGAGTCTCTCTGGAAACATTTCCAGTTGGTACTGGGTCTGCATGGAAACAGCTTTTAAGGACTGTTTGAATTGTCTCTCAGCTGGTTTGCAGTACGGTGATCCCCTGCTGCAGGACTGACGTAGGTGCAAGCCACATCGGCGTAATATTCATATGGCCATGAGAGCCGAAAGGGAAGCTGGAGCAAATGTTCCTCTCTAATCCTACAATGTGGGTGTACAGTTTTACTGGACAGTGGCCTAGGCCAAAGGTGGTAATAAAACATGTCCTAATGAACAGAGTGCCAGAAAAGTTTAACTTTCTCCTGCATAATTTGCAACTAAAGCACACAACGTGTTATAGATCCTCCTGCACATGAGCACCCATGGGCAGAAAACATGCTATCAATTTTAGCCACAACTTCATTTTTTACCATATATATATATATACACACTATATACTATATATATATATTTACTGTATATACCATTACTGCAATCTATATTGGGTGGAGGCCACATCTCCAGGGTCCTCAGTAGGTCTGAGTACATTCCCAAATTTACAGATCTCAGTGTACATCCATGCACATGAGGCAGCAAAGTCAGGCCACAACTGCAGAGGATTTTTTATGATTTGAAATTAATTAATTTGTTAGGAGGGGTCTCGAAAACAACTTTTTTTTCTTCTTCTTTCTTTTTAATTAAATTCCATTAAGAAGGTGTTACCCTTTGATTATATTCTCAGCCACAACCGATTCAGCATATTTCACTTCACCTAACTGAGATGCCAATCTTTTTTCATATAATTTCTTTGTAATAGAAGTAGTACTTCCAGTGGCTTTGGTGAAATACAACTAGAAGCATTAGATGAACAGAAATCCTCCTTAGACAAAAATCACCGTTAGTCATTGTGCTTCTTACAGCCTCACCTCACAGACAGGTCTCTGCCACTTGTCAAAGATGAAAGCAAGGGACAAGTTCTCCAAGGCCCTCAGGCAGAGAAGCAGGGATATCCACACAAAGACATTCAGAGTTTGTGCACTTTATGAATTTAGTGAGCTTGCTCTGCATTGACATCCGTGCAGCCGAAGTATGAACTGGTACTTTTTCGCAGTAAGTACCTAAACTCAGCTGCTATGGTGATTCTGGGTGTTGACAAGACTATGGATGGATGGCTGAAAAGATCATTTAACCCTGCTAGTAACGAGCTGATTTGAAACAAGCCTCTTCCTAATTATCACTTGGTTATGATTGATTCATCACCTGCTTTGATGCTCCCATTTAATAAACAAAATATGAAGTGCTGGGTTTATGAACTGCATAATTTGCAGATTTTGGTAAAAACAGAGCTGCCTTAATATTATGTCAATTAGTTCCAGACTGATTTTCTTTCCTTTACTCTCTGTATGTGTGCACACACGTGTGAACATGTAACTATTGGGTATCTGTGTATGGAATGCTTTCATGACATTTTACTAAAAACAGTAAAGACTTAGCTTACATATACACACTTCACTACAGTAATATGAATTTTCCTTACCTATTTCACTCATGGATATCCCTGGAGCTAATTGCCCGTTGTTGAAAGAGCTATAGGTAAACAAGTTTGGTACAGAGGTGAGGTCATAGATAGGTTCCTGCTTTATCTGTTTGATTCCAGTCATGTCTAACCCAGACTGGTCTGGGGAGGGCTGGGCAGAATCCACGTTATAATAACCCTCAGACTTCGGCAGATCGATGACGTGCCCGTTTGAGTAGGTGCTCCCAGTTTCATTATTCAGATTGTTCAAGCCATTGCTGATGCTGCTGCTGTAAACCCTGGCGAGGGCTTCTGCCTCACCACTCTGCTGCTGCCGCTGTTCCTGCAGGCGCTGCTGGTGCTTCTGCACTTCAGCGTACAAGCTATCCCTCTGCTTTTTGGACATTCTTCCAAATTTCACAGCTGAAAAGCAAAGCACAATGAGAACCATAGTCTTTAAATTTTTCTTGATTCCCCTCAACCCCACCACTCTTTTGGTATTTACTTCCAGGATTAATTTTGCTGTGGAAACACATTTTTCTGTAGAAATGGGGAAAGGACTCAAAGCTTTACATCATATACATCACATAAAAGAAAAAAATATTGTGTACTTGAATTTACCAGGTGACAACAATGATTCCTCTTTGACAGGAGGGCCTCAGTCAAGCAATTCACTTCGCACTCTGAATGTTAAAAAGACCATGCATCCATGCATCCTTTCATATCTTTGTGTTCACTGAACAACAATTCAGAGCTGTATGAAATGTACAGTTTGTAAATTCACATCCATTTACTAACTTTCCACAAACCTTTACACAGCACACTAACAAGATTAGTATTCTGGGTGAAAACAAGCCCTCAAGCCTTATTATCACATCCTTTCAATGGGGTGTTATCTTCCCACTTAAAAAAAAAAAATCTTACAGGTTAGAACCTAGCGGAAAATAATGGATTTGAAGGTAAACAGAACAAATGAACGTCATCTTTTCCACTGAGCAAAGTCTTAGGGATTTATGCAATCTCCATTTTAATAATCTCCATGCACAAATCCATGCACTCCTCCTGATGATAAAGGGAGGAAAATATAGGAGGGCAAACCATTTTCCCCAGAAACAGGGTTCATTACACCAAGATTGAAATTTTCGAAGGTGAGCGGCTGATTGCTGTGGAACTAGGAGGAGTCAATTCACAGCCTGCATATACAGTAGATCATATCTGATTATCACTCTCCACCTCCATCTCTCTATAAATCTTGGTCTTCTACCGGGCTAGATCTTGGGATCTTAGAGCAGAGGCAGTTGTTGACTGAGTTCTAAAACAAATGGGAGATAAATTCAGCAGAATACATCAGAACAAGTAAGAGGATATTGCTCCAGAAACACAAACTTCTACATATTATGAGGTGTATTTTCTATACTGTGTATTTCCAGTCCATCTGAAATTTGGATCAATTCAGAATCACATTTATTAGCACAGGGCTCTCATTTAGCCCTTGAGAAGAGTTTGAACCTGTATATGGATAAATGTGAAATTCTTCAGTCAGGAAAAAGAACTGAAAAAGTAGAGCATAATATGAAAACACAGTGCCAGAACAACAAGGTGACAGCTGCTTTCATTTGTTTTCACTTTTTCTTTTAATACCAAGAGGGTTTTTTTCTTATTGCCAACCTCAGTTTAGTTGCAGCCTTACACTTGGTCTGCAAGCTACCTCTCACAAACTCAACCTGCCCCTAGAATCAGTCCATGGTATGCTGCATACCCTTATGGACAATATAGAATGACTGTACTTTAAATAAGTTTTAATAATGCAACTGTGTATTTTGTTCAGATTTTGGGCCTCAGTAATATAACCAAACATCCACTGTTTATCCTCATTATATATTCATTAATTGGATTCTCCAGCTGCTGTCAATTAGCATCCTGCCTCTGCATGATAAAAATGAATTTATTACATGGCTGAGAGGTAAAAATCATATTGAAGTTTTCTGTTAAAAAATTCACACAGCCACTTTTAAATTTGCAAGAGCTCCTAACATTCGTAATCATAAACAATCATAAAGACCCTTACACAAACCATGAGAGAAAAAAGTGGTGCTGTTGGAAGAATCATACATTTTGTCTGTCTGCAGTGGTCCCTGAATTACTGGTTGGGAAGACAGCACCGTGAGTCACATTAAAATGCCGCTGTGATACCTTAAATCATTGAAAGATACTATTTTCCGGAGGAAAGCATGTGCTGTTAAATTGCTGAAATGTTACTACTTTAATCACCATGAAAAATTAGGAGCTAAGGTGTCAAGTAAACTGGATGCTAGGACCAAAAAGAATTCATGGATTAAAGGCCAGATTGCAATGCCCCTCCCAGACTGGTGAGACTGGTGAACAAGTCATTTCAGTGAGACATAAGACAAAATGAGATAGAAGAAGACCTATTATGGTACAAATTTTAAACAAGTTTATAGTCTGTGGACCTTCTAAATAAATAGCTCTTTGAATAACTTCTCCATCAATAACTTAATTTCAAAATACACATTTTGTGTAAACCTTTTAAGACAGAAAACTGCTTCCAGGAAAATGAAATTAATCTAAACTGCTTTTAAAAATGAGAACATTTTCTTCTAATACTTTCTCACTATATAAAACATGTTTGTGAGCTGGAAATCTCCTGCATGAGGAGTGGTGCCTAGGGCATGTGAACTGTGGGCAGCCTTGCCCAAGCCTCCCATCACTTGCAGTTTTGGTGTGATGCATGTTCTCAGCCTGCTGACCTTGGCTGATCACACTACAATTTGGAAGGTGGACCAGAGCTCTGCAAGGACCAAAGGATCCTCAGATGGTATAGACTGTGGAGCTTTCCTCTGGCATAGGATCCATTTTCAGTGCTAAATTAGGAAATGTTCTTCTACAGCCCCAGACAGGGACAGGAGGCAATGTGTGAGTAAAAGAAATGGGGTTTCTTCCAATGCAAAATATTTGGTCAAGTGCTCTCAATAAAACAAACAGAAACCCCCAGTGCTATCAAGGTGTAAATTTGTGTAGGGTTGCATCTCCTCACTACCACAGACCTTTGGAGATCTCAGGGAAATTGATGCTTTCACACATCATATATAAGATTTAAGATAAATGCCAATGTTTAATATAATGCTTAATATAAACCCATCCCTCCAGAGGTGACCTTTTTGTCCTCTGTGCTTTTGATTAGAATAACGTATTTCACTTCTGACTCTTTCTGTTCTAAACTAATACTGCTCTCCATATTGTGATTTTCCCCACCCCTCTCCATGAAAATAGCCTTCTTTGTTAACCGGATGGCAAAGATCGTCTCACAGGGCATGCATTACAAAGCACAGAGCTTCTCCTCTCTCTTTTTGCAGAAATCTACAGGGAGTTTAAGTAAGTCAGCAGTGAAGAAAAGTTTCAAAGGGCTTAGATGTGAAGCACAAATTTGATTCCTTACCATCTCGAGACATTCCCAGGGCAAGACATTTCTGCAGTCGGCAGTGTTGGCAACGATTTCTGTTGGTTCTGTCAATTAAACAGTTTCTCTGTCTTGGACAGGAGTAGGATGCATTGTTCTGCTGACTCCTCCGAAAGAATCCCTTGGGGCAAGAGAGCAGGGAAGACCAAGCATTACCATGAGCATATATATGTGTGTGTGCACGTATGCGGGGACACACACACACACACACACATAGACAAAAGCAGGCAAACAACTACAGTAAATTCTTATCTAGTGCACTGCTACTTATGCTGTGGCTCTGCAGACATGGTGGTATTGTATTAAAGAACCTTTACTTATAATAAGGAGAACTGTGCATTATTCTGTAAAGAATATAATTCTACTTGGTTAAAACTTAAATACTGTTACAGAATACATTTTTATTGTGTAATAATGACCCTGTATCACCTAACCCTTGCTCCTGATAGAGGAAAAACCTGTCAGCATTTGTAAGAGATGACTTAGAAGTACTTGTTTTGACTAATATATCCCTCTAATGAAGAGACTGGTAATAATTGTCACTGGGTACACATAGCATGAGAAGCTGAAGTCTGCTGTTCACTTTAACTTGGCAAATGTTCATCTGATCTGGAGGGGCATATGATTCAGGAGTGAAGTAATTCAAATTCAAGCTTCACAAAAGCACTAGGATATAATGACTGAATCAAGTAAAGCCAACACACAAAGGAGAAAGCAACACCTTTAGATACGACCATGAGAATGTAATGGCATTTTCCATGGGCTGTTTGTCTACAGATGTGAGGGCTGGAGGGAAAGTATATACACCTAAGTCCTTATGAGCCTCCAGCTGCTATGAGTTGGTGTCAAGAGTGGCACCAAAAGGAACTCTTATAGTAGAAATGGCATAAAGTAGCTGAGTGACAAGAGGAATGAAACCAGGGGGTGAAGAGAAACAAACAGAAATAGATCTATACAAACCCAACAAACAAACCAAACAAACCAACCAACCAACCAACCAACCAACCAACCAACCAACCAATCAACCAACCAATCAACCAACCAACCAACCAACCAAACAAACAAAGGTCAGGAGGATCTGCAAGTCCAGAGAGAGAAAAACGAAGTAGAGAAGTTCCTTAACCAATCTGGCAACTTTAAATGCAAGAAGCTGCAGGTTGTGTGGTGGGAAAGCTGAGGGATATCCTGGCCACTGCAGGAGGCTATGAGTAGTGAAACAGCAGAGATATCATTACTACAGTACACCAGTCACCAGAAGTGATATCAAAGTGCTTGTGCCTTTCTGGGCTGGCTTGCAAAGACCTTGGAACAAAGCCAGAAAGCAATAGCTGACTTCATTTATCAGGAAGAAATAGTGTATCTCTGCACAGGTTGATGGATGTTAATACAGAGCAATGGAAAAAGTCACAAGGTGACAGTGCTACAGGGCTCAATTCACTTGCTACAGGTTATCCATGAATTCTCACTCAGGTCCTGGCGAACTGCAGGAGGGTGTTGTGGGGTGTCAGTAACAGGTGACAGGCATGGTGTTCCACCAAGGACACCAGCAGTACTAGTTCCTGAAGTCAAGCATAGAGAGACCCACTTGAACTGGCTCAAGCTTGTTCTATCAATGATTACAGTGTATTTAAAATATAAATGAAATTCTAAGATTTTTACTTTTCAGAAAATAGATGTCTTTTGGGGAAATCTCAGAAAAATTCTGGTGGAAACTTAGCTGGTTTTAGCTGACCAAAACTTTCCTGAAATAGCAGAGGTGCATTTAATTTAAGACTAAATGCATGTGAATTGTAGACCTCTTTGCTGAACTTTATAGCCAGTCTTGGGTTTGACTTGTGAAGGGTTTTCTGTTTTCGGATTTAGATTTTAGCAGCATCTATGTCAATATGGATTTCAGAGAACAAACTAATTGAGTAATGTTAAAAAACCACACGCAACCATTTAGCATTGACAGTGCCTTCTCCTGCAGTGCTTTTTGTTCTCATTAAGATTGATCTCATCTCAGAGGAATTTGTTTTGTCTTTGCCCTCCTTAGGAAAAAAGGACCATATTATGTATCAAGGGTTACATAACAAAATTAATTTACAGGAGGTAATTAATTTTTCTGAGGAGAATTTTATGCTCTCATTCTCCTGCATAAGATTTCTTATAAAGTAGTGATAATCTTTTCGTTTCATTTTTATGGTATCTTTGAATAGATTTGGCTACATTTGCTCAGAATAGTTCCATTTTGTGTGAAGGAAGATTTATTTCATTACTGAGGAGCTAAGGAGTTAAAGACAGATTTCCCAGCACTTCCAACATGGACAACAAGTCTTTCTGCACCTTGAACAAATCACTTCACCCACCACCCACAGCCAGTCTGAGAGAGGAAATGGCTGAATGAACTACTTTCTAATTCATGACAAAACACTAGTAGAAAGTACTTTGCTTTGGGGGTAGGCAGTAGAAATGATAAAAGCTTCTTAGCAAAGAAGGAGCCACAGAGATAGGTGTGATGCAAACTCATCTTCAGGTTTCACCCCTTCTGTAGGAATAGTGTCAGAGTTACAAATTCACTCAATGGGTCCAGCAAGTCTGCTGCATATGCACATTCAGCATAGGCAGGCATGCATACACACCAACAGTGATATTTAAGACGACCCTTAAGCACTTATAATATGGATTTGCAGCAGCATAGCTAATGTAGGGACACTGAGTTAAAGGATTTTCTGTCCCTTGAAGTCTGTAGCACTGCCACAGGCACTGTAGTTCTTGGATGCTGTGTCCTGAAAAGCTGCAGCTGCCTGGTGCCTGGCTCAACATGTGTGCATGCTTGTGGGGTGATTCTACCCTCCTGCTTCCACATACGGCCTCCATTCTTAATTATTTCAGGTTTGAGACACATTGAGACAAAAGGAGCCAGAAATGACCAGTATGCAGGCCGAGTGAACAGCTATTTAAATGCTGGGCACTTGAATGGAGAGCAGAGCTGCACGGCCAGAAACAGTGCTTACCTTAACAGGGAGCTCTGTCAGACTGAGATGCCTCCCAGTGGAACTGATGTGAAAAACTGACACCTTTTTTTCACACAGGCTCACAAAACAAGATTAGACTAATTGATCTGATACAGCAAAACTGGCACAAACCCAATAGGGTTAAAACTGTTATAAGTGGAAGAGAATCTCTTTATCTCAATAAGCAGTCTACTCACAGAGCACAGTGGTATCATCTCCTCTTGAGGCACATACAAGGGCCAGCATTAACCCTAATTACTTCTATGGGAGACTATACCCCTAGACACTCTGTGGGCTCTGAGTACTGAGAGAAGATGCTCTTTTTCTGCTTAAAGTAATTTTCTTCCGTAGCTTTTGTGCCAGTTTTGAAGTATCAGATCAATTAGTTTAATCCTGTTTCATGTGATCGTCATAAGAAGATGCTTATTTCTAGTCCAGTGCCACAGGAAGACAAAGACACACTGCAAATTGTTCTGCTTACAATTGTTAATGTTCCTGAAAAAAACCCCTGATCTTTACTAGTATATTGGTTCTCAATGTGTTGGCCTTAAAATATTTCTTTTGCAAATGGGTGCACTCCAATTTTCGGATTTTTTAGCTGTTCTAATACTTTGTAAAGCATTAAGTACAGACTTGAGATTTCACTCTGCAAATAAGCACCCATTTTCAAATGTCCCAGTTTGTGTGTTTCCACATAGAAGAAATCAGAGATGCTGCCTCTCCACCTTTGCAGTTTCCCATTTACAATAAAAACTGAAATACCTACGTGTAGTATGAAATTCTGGTTTGTCATGAGTAATAATGTAATTCCTTAGATCAAAAAATCACAGACAATTTTTAAAATTGAAAATTTAAGACCTTCTTCTTTGCTTGGGGTCTAATTTGTGTTATTTGAACTAATGCTTGAGATAATATGTTAATACGTCTAAGCAGCATGGAGGAGTTTCATGCATCTCCACCCTCCACTCTTCTTTTTTAACCTCCATTTCTCAGCAATTGCCCTACACTGAAGCCCATGGGAAAGAAGAGAAAGGATCCTTTCATACTGCTCATAATGTAAGGCATTCTTTCTTTTGGAGATCACAGTTTGCCCTGCAGATTATGCAAAGGAGATAAAAAGGGACCAAACTCACACCTGTAAGCGCTTAAAAAGGGTTGCCTAGAAGTAACACGCCAACTGTAATGCTACATGGGTTGTATAGGAAACAAGATAAGAAATCCACCTCTCTCAAAGCTGATTTAAGGTAGTACAGGTGTGACTTACAGTTGCCAGCCTCTGCTGGTGTCAGCACTTAACACTGCATCAGATGTAATTAATTCATGTTTCAAACAAGGAGGTAGCTCTAAAGTCTATTTGATAAAATGGAAAGCAACTAGAAAAATTAGGCATGAAATGCATCTTTATTAGCAGTAGGCTTTACAGTCTTTAGCATCACTTGTTTGAAAGCTTGTAAGAGTGTATCATTGTACACAGGTGCCTGAGGCTAATGCAAATGATGATGACTATGCTGTATTAAAATCTCATACCTTGCAGCCTTCACATGTGATGACTCCATAGTGTATTCCAGAGGATTTATCACCACAAATTTTGCATGGTATCACTTCAATTTGTGCTGAAAAAGAAAACAAGACAGATATTTTGGGTACATAATTGTATTTATTTTCTTTTTTTCTTAAAAGGAGATCTTTAGAACTAGAGAGCAGATAACCAGTTGACCCCAACAACACAAAATAGCTTTGTATTGTATGTCTGTTTCTGAATGCTTTGGTTTGGCAAATTTTAAACGCTTCACCTTATGTAGTTTCTGCCACATACCACAAAACTCTTCAACGTTTTAAGATGTTTCTCAATTAGTAAGTTTTTCATCATATTACCTTCTTAAAGGTATTTTTTTTTACTGGTTTATTTTACAATCATTATTGGTAATGACAGTCATTAGGGATCCTACACAATAATCTGGATTGTCCTTTCCTATCTCCTTCAAATATTTGTGACTTTCCATTTTTCTAAGGTAGAAATACATGATGTATTTTGATGCCTCTTTTAAAGCAGAGTAGAGGTGACAAATTTTTCACTTTTTTCAAATTACGTCTTCATGACACAAAGACAGTAATACCACTGTCAGAGACAGGCTGGTAAAAGCTTGCTTAACCTCCCTGTCTCTTTAAACTATTATTTTGAATCCTGTGTCTTTCCTATGATGACACTGTAAGAGCACATACTTTGACATATAAGGAAGAACTCTGCTTGTGTTTTAGTCAGATGAACTGAGAAGAAATGTTATTTTCTTTCCCTTTCATTTGTTCTTCTACATAGGATATGTATGTGCTATTCTCCCTGCTATTCTCCTCCTTTTTGGAAGCAGCATCACATTTGGAATGTAGTCCTGGCAGGTGTTATTTCTCCATGTCCAGGGTAGGAACAGCAGCAGTTCTCTGCAACTCAAGTCACTCATCAAATCCTTGGGTAGAAAAGCTTTTTTAGTAGAGCTACCCCAAGCACAAGGATAGCTGACTGTTAGTACTTTAACAAGGCACATTTAACTCTAAAATGGATTGAGACAGGGAAACAAGATTATTGTCTAGACGCTAATCCTAAGAAGAGCATCCCATTTCAAACTTGTGGGTGGTTGAAAAGATTAAAAAAATGGGAAAACCCCCGTACTTAAAAATGACTACACACTGTAAGCTAAGCACTAAACATGCTTGCACATGAATGCTGTGAAAATATAATAATATAGACTGGATTTTGCCCCATTTCTATTCATGATTATCATTTGCCTCTTTTAGCAGAAGCTGGAAGTTTCCTTCCTACCACTTCCTTCTTCCCACCACCTTGTAGTTAAACAACCAAAACTCAGTACTCTGTCCCAGCGAGCCATCACCACACTTCCCTCTGAAAGGCGCATTGCACACCTGACTCCTTTATCCTCCTATTTAGTGTAGAGGCTTACGGGGTAAACTGCACACGGTAACACTAGCAGGCCCTCTACTTTGGAAAGCCAATTAACTATTCCCTTGGGACAGCATACCCCAAGAGAACCAGGCAAGAGGAACTTACATGGATGGCTGAAGAGATTCAGCTCACCATGGTGAGCTCATTTTCCTGACATACTGTTTCTGATCTAGCATAATTTTAGGCATTGCTCAGGCAAGCAAATCAGTTTTAAAACTGCTCCTAATCTGTGTTGCATAGAGGGAATTCCGTAACAGAGAAGCACCTGCAGTTCTTTGGAAATTTTTCCAGGTTGATCCTGCTCAAATATTCCTATGCCTTATGCCCACTGGGATAATACAAACAGAGCTTCCAGGCACTGCTGTTTGTGAGGCTAGTTTGAGTAACTGCTCACAGGTCTCTGCTTGAGAGTCATGTGGATGGAAAGACTCAGCTCTGGGACCATGTGCTGCTTTATGTTTCAAAGACATATGTCAATGTCAGAGGCAGGAACTACAATAAGAATGTAAAGAGATCTGCAGGAAAAGACAAGAAAGAGGAAAAAACCACAACAAAAATACGAAGGTTCTTTTAATGTGACTTGCATATACCATTTGTAACTCTGATAGGAACAGAGAGAGAGGAATTGATCCTGCAACACTGATTGCATTTAGCACAGTACTTCTTACTCTAAGCAAACAAAAATTTCATGCATGAGTTTCAATTATAAGCTCTACATTCATGGTATTTGTGGATCAAGTCCATAAATGCTAAGGCTCTGGGTTTCAATTAACATGTAAAAAATATTTTGGTCTTGAGACTCTTCAGTTGATTCAAACCATTATTTAAAAATAACCATTCTATACATTAGTAAGTACAGGTTGGCTAGGGAATTGCAACCACTTCTCCTTAGAGAACTCACAGAAAAGACATCCTTAGGACACAGACAGCTTTTGAATAAGTTTGGAAAGGTGTATTTTGCTACTGTTCCCCAGATGTTTCTTTTTTTCATGAAACAGCAGAACAACTTCAGGAGTCCTAACAGAAATCTTGATTGTACAGGCCAGATAAAAAAGAAATCACTGTATTCCCAGAAGGGTCTTGAGATACTGTAATGAACATAGAGTGTACCATGTTACTTTTGCAGATATAATCACAGGTCACAGATCACAGAATATTCTGAGCTGAAAAGCACCCACAAGAATCATCAAGTTCAACCCCTAAGTGAGTGGCGCGTATGGGGATTGAATGCACAACCTCGATACTTTTAGTTGACACAGGGCACTACACTTTTTCACATTCCATTTTTGTTTGTCCACCAATAATCTTACATGGTTTTTCTTAGTCCCTTCACCTATGAATCAAACAAACAGTTCAGGGACCTGCATATCAGAATCTCTTTACCGCTATTATAAAATAAGCAGCTTTCTTCTGAACTCCTTAAAAATATAAAGTTCATTGACTAAGTACCCCTTCCTAAATATTGATGCAAAAATTGAATGAACAAACAGTAGTGGGGTTGCAACAACGATATTTTTCAGCAGCACAGGAACAGAATTTGTTTTCTCCCAATGTAGTAAACATGAGGAAGGAATAAGAGCAAAGCTATTTAGCTCCACTTCAAAAATCTTTCCACTTGCCTTCTCACCCATTCTTACTCTGATACTAAGAGCAGGAAAAATGGCTCCTGCCTCTTTTCAAGTAAGCCTCAACCTGAGCCCACTTGTTTGATTTTTCAGTAAGCACATTGAGATGTACCACTCAATAAAAGCCTGCAACACCACCAGCACCCTGATGCCATTTAAGAAAACATTGATAATGTTTGGATACATGCATGGTGATTGCCCCCTACCACCAGCGGTAGCTTCTTTCCCCAGTAGCACAGGGTCATGTCTCTGCAGTATTCATCTCTTATTTTATACTTAACCTGAAACTCCAGTTTTACGGGGCACTCTACAAATTGTAATGCCACAATGGAAATTAATTAATTCTACATGACTAGAAATTATAATTCACAGATGATGGGATAACCACCTGGAATCTAATTCATTCTCTCAGGACAACAGAAAATAGGGTGGAATTCTATCAAGGAAGCAAGTACAAAATTGTCTCACATATTTGAAATGAGCACTTGAATATAAACAAATAGGTAATTAAAAACATTTTCAAACAAAACATTAGCTCAAATGCTGCCCCAAGAAAAATCAAAAGTACACTGAGCTGCCTTTTTTTTTTTCACCAGTAGAATATTTACACATGGGTACAAAATTTATTATCCTAAAAGTAGGAAAATAACCAGGTTTCAAAAGTTGTTATATGGGTGAAATTAGGAATGATTCTGTAATGGGAGGCACAGTTAACTTTTTGAATTCCTCTTGAAAGAAAGGTAAGATCCAACTAGGCAGCTAATGTGTCCAATGTGTATTTGTGGGGATTGTCACTCACATGTATATGATGTCTAACAGAGAAAAACAAAGCTCACATTTTATATAATTTCAGTTTAATATCTGAAGAACTTCACTTGGGAAAGACAGGATTATAATCTCACAGACCTGTAGCTTTGGTTTAAGGGGGAAAAAGGCTTCCAGTATTTAGTTCTTGATCAAAAGATGGTAATAAAGCATGCCAGGCATAAACTTCCAAGAGAAAGTCCTCTCTCTAATTTTTTTGATCCAGGAGGGATTGCACTTGGAAGCATCAAGGCTAATCAGAGAACTGATAGTGAAAAAGCTGGTTGCTTCAGCTTTCAAGAATTCCCATCACCCTTTTGTTGGAGTTCCTTGAAAAACACTGGTAGATTGGCCTAGCTCACTTTCATGTTTCTATCCCTAAGCGATTTCAAATTCAGCATTTTTATCTACTTGCCAATTCTGCCTTTTTTATCCTGACCTCTGTGAGTAGGAAATGCTTTTTTTCCTTGCATATTACTGTCAGTAGAAGTTTCCATGGAAAGTTAGGCTGCCAACTAGATCTTGGCATCCCCTTTGCCACTGGAATAGACATTCTCTGGTTTCACAGCAAGACTTCAGGTGCTCTGCATTTGTATTTAATAATCTGAAAATATATAGCTGAGGATACTAGTTACATTTACAGCCTCTGTCATACCTCATGCAGTGAGACCTAAATAGTTAGTAATATCTCAGCAAGTTAATTAATTCCAGATAATGTTAATTACTATCTGTAGACACATTAGCTGTCAATCATGCCCCAAATGAGCCATTAGAGTAAACCAATATGGCGCAATTCACCCAGAAAAATAATGTTTTCATAAAATCTTAGCACTTTCACACAGTAATTCATTAAACTCAGACTCTGGGTCTGGCCCCTGAACTTTGCTACAGCAACAATGACTCTCTGCAAAGCTGATGATTCTCAAATAAGCCAGTCCTACATCTCATGAGCACAGACAACCAAACCCCAAAAAAGTTTGGACTTGTGTGTCCAAACCCTAGCAGTTCTTGTGTATCTCCATGTCTTGTGTATCTCTTGTGTATCTCCGAGGCAGAGAGATAACATCAGTCCCTATGAAATATTGTATGGCAGGCCATATCAAACTCCACATGTTCCCGGTGAAATTCACATGACAGGGAAACTTGATTTGCAGAGGTATCTAATGGCTTTAGGTTCCACTTTGCAGAAGCTCCAGAATTACATCATGTTATCCAGACCCATAGGACTGGACACTCCTGCACATCCCTTCCAGCCTGGAGACTGGGTCTATGCTAAGTGGTGGGACAGTGATCCTCTACAGGCCAAGTGGAGAGGACCATTCCAGATTTTGCTGACCACCCTCACCGCAGCCAAAGTTGCCGGCAAAGGACCCTGGATTCACNCGTGTAGCAGTTCTTGTGCTACCCTAGCAGTACTTGTGTATCTCCCAAACCCGAGCAGTTCTTGTGTATCTCTGTGTCTCACTGGGCACACAGATGTCATCTGCACATGAGATGTAAAAACGTTTTATGAATCTCAAGGTAACCAATAGCCCTGGAATTTGGATACTGAGAAATCTGATCGATCATTGCTCAAAACAGAAATGGGGTACATTTGTGTAAAAAAAGATTTTTCCCATAAATGCATGCAGTTGTCATGTCTGATTTCTTTCATCATCTCACACTCTTAGCAGAAGTTCTTTTAGTTTATAACCAGTGTCACTTGGAAGGTTACTTGGTAATATGTTTTCTTTTTCCCTTTCTCTTTCAAGATGTTCCAGTTGGGAAAAAATGAACAAAAAAACTCCCAAAACCCAACCCAACTAAAACCCAAACGTGCTGAATTGTACACCAACTCTTCTTACAGATCAACTCTGCCTTCTATTGCATGGCGATTCTAAAGACTGTTGAAAAAGAGTAGTTCAAAGCCTCAATTTCTTTTCATTGCAACTTTTTATGTAGTTACTCTGTGTATCCTTATTGTGTGCATATTAAAACAAAAGATCAAACTTTATAAATGTGTCATAATGTCTGTAGAGTGATGAAAAGTGTTAAAGTTTTTTTTTGTGCTATATATTAGCCTTTTTGCATATGAAGAAATATATCTGTACTGTAGGCACATATTTTGGAAGATGTCTTCATGAGTTCCATGGCCATAGTAATGTTTACTGACCATTATCAAATGGTTTGAAATAGATGAAGTAGTATGAGTTCAAATGATTATGGCTGCTTCACAGCCGAAGGTAATTCAAAATTGTTCATGTTATCTCATCTATTTGTATCTTACTGTCACATAGTAATTTTGGAACAAGTCTGGAAAGAACGCTATACACAGATTACTTGTCTTTACATTCAGTAGAGAAGGTGAAGTTACAGGGAGAAAAAATGAGCACAGTATAACAACCTGTTCCCTACGTGCTAAATAAGCACTGAAGTAATGTTCGAATGTTTGTTCGAATTGTTCTCCGAATACTGTTTCTTTCCTTTTCTAAGAGTAACTACACTGGATCCAGCACTATAATTTAAAAATTTAGGAACAGTAAAAAAGTTGTTACATTTATGATGGTCCAGGGATACAGATGAGATGAGATTTTCATATAGATTTAACATCTTTTATTAGACCAGGAGATACATTCTTTTTAAAAGAAATGCTTTCAGACCCAAGGGATGCATTCTTTTTAAAAGAAATGCTTCTGGACCCCTAGCTTTTTATCATACCTTAGATAGAAGCAAAGGACTTCAAGCTTAAAACAGGTTCAGAATAACTGCTCCAAGCTGAATTTCATTATAGCGGTCAACTAGAAAAGCTGCAAGATGTCCAAGGCTGTATGCTTCTCTGTGAAGCAAAGGTAGTTGTGAGCAAAAAAACGGTAACAATTTAAGAGCAGCAATTTAACATGACAAAATGACATATTTTGGATCACGAGACTTTTTTATTTTCTGCAGAACTCATTATTTCAATTAATTAAAATAATTTGTAAATTAACAGAAAATCTGGATTTTCATTGGGTTATTATGAGACAGCAGTGGTGATGCAATTTCCTTAATTCCCGAAAACTCTGCAGCTTTGCTGCCAAGAATGTTAGCCCAGCACTCAGTGAAACACTAAGAGATTAGGAATCTGACAAAGGTACACAAATTGATATCCAGAAGCTTGTTTGTTTCTTTAATTTGGACAAAACAGAGTGGCTGAAGTGTACAATAAGCACAAGCGTTTGGGGCTTTCGCAGATTTTTTTAAATGGTTCACAGGCAAGGAAGATAGCAGAAGAGAAGAACTGCCTCTGATGTATCCTCTGATGACTAACACAAAGTACAGCTCATGGTCCAGATCCCAAAATATAGAACTCAGGTCCCTTGTCAGAAGCTATGGCTCAAAACTTGATCCCGGAAAATCTCTGCTCATAGAGGTCAGAAAGTGTCAAAGGATCACTAAACTCTGATAGCTCACCTAGCACTCTGTAAATCTATATGGAAGCATTTTCATTGCCTCTCAGTGTGGACTTCTCTGTATTAATCTCTGAACTTTTTTCCCTATGTCCTGGGTTGAAGTATTCTGTTACCATCTTTGTGAGCTGTTGGAACCAGGTGGAGCAGTGTTTTCCCTGCCTTCTCCCTCTGTACTATCTCCTGTTAATGGGCCATCAGTGCCTCACCCCATGACTCAGAAATAACTCCCCCTTGGACCATCTCCTGTTAATGGCCCATCAGTGCCTTATCACAGGACTCACCATCCCATTGTGAGATGCTCCACCCAGAGGGAGGAGCCAACTATCCCATCCTGGATATAAGCTGAGATTCTGAACACCACAGGAAGGTTTTGCCTGCTGGACTCCCAGAGGACAAGACCTACTGCTGGACTTTCAGACCCTTCTTTCTACAGGATCACTGCTTCAACAGAACCGCTTTCGCCTGGACTGCCACCACCATAGAGTGTCAGGTTGTATTCTGACTTTTGTCACTATCCTTATACTACTGCATTTATTTATTTCTTTTAATTTTCTCCTATTAAAATTATAATTCTGACTTGTGATCTCCCACTGGTTTGATTTCAAACTAGTACACCCTAGTAACTCAAATTCATGAGAATTATGTGTGTAATTTCATAGGATGGTGCTACAGTAACACAAGTTATTACACAACAAAAACATGCTGCCAAACTGATGATTTGGGCTCCACATGTGAGTTAAATCAGACTTATTTAACTAAATGATCAAGGCCTTATCCTGGGCCTCATAAAAGAGCTCAGAAACTTGCCCTATTCATAGGGAAAGATTAAAGTATACAATATATGCTGAATTACTACTGTACAGTTTCTGCTTCCCTCAAAGACTCAAGCCATGGTTCTGCTGATACTGCATACTTTCCCTAAAGAGATTATTACAGTAATCCCAAATATTATACTACCCAGGCTATCTTATATTGGAGCTCATCAGATCCAATGTTCTGCAAATAATCTCTAGCAGCTTTAGCTAGTGTTTATATAAGCTGGTCAGGTTCTATGCAAGTCTCTAAAACAGTGAAAGTGCACTCAGAAAAAATATAGCAGCCCATACAGAAAATATGTTGCATATGCAAAGTTCTTTCCTATGAGAATTATACTTAGTATTTACTCTGCCAAACTATTTGTCATAATTTTCAAACATTTAACTTAAAATATTTTATAACATATCAGGCATTTAGCAAGAAAAAATATTTTCCCTCCTTACTTCTCCTTACTCAGAAAGCTACTTAGAGTGTGTCAGGTATTTCTGACCTATTGTTTCCTGAAGACAAAAATCCATGGCTATATTTTTTTCCCTTCTGGATAAGTAGACTCATGAACTTTGCAAAGGAAGAGTTCAGATACCACGACAAATATTTACAGTTCATTTTACCTGTCGAAGCTGGCTGAAATGGTCATACCATAGTCAGGACCTTAAGTTAATTCTTTGTGTTAGATATGCACAGATGTCTGCTGTACAGTTACAAAGTTGAGCAACACAGAGAGAGATGCTGCAGGAACATGCTGTGAAGACCTGTTTTCCAGACTGTGGGATCACACACAACCTTATCTTGCCTCACACCCAGCCAAGTGTTACTGTTTGCTGGAGTGGGATGGAAATGAGCTTAATTCATTTTGCAGTGGAAGAAGGGTGTAGTGGTTATTCTTAGCTCTGTCTGTGGCAGCACCCTCTTCTCCATCTCTTTGCTACTGGACTGCAGCTGCAGCACACCGACAATCTCTGTACCCCTCCTCTCCTCCTGCCTTTACCTGCTCAGATTCAATATTTTCAGTAACACTCGAGCCCAGAATACTTGCCATGCAAAATCTTCAAGGGAAATGAGGACTGTTGCACTGTTAGATTATAGCAGTGCAGCAAAATGAAGCGCTAACTTGCATTATCTGGGACTTTATATGACTGCCATCACAGTCAAGGGAACAATTTCCAATCCACTTTCCTGGACCACTTTTCTTGTAATACCTTACTTTAGACACAATGTAACTCTACATGGCAAAATTATAAGAGACACAGGCAATAACAAACAAAAAATAATAGTGTTTTCAACCTGAAATGACTCTGAAATCTGATGTTGCCTTCTTAAAACTTTTTGAATTTCTTTGTGTTTCTCCATATTTTTGATAATCACTATAGATTTTCACTTTTGCACATTCCTGTTTAAATCTTTGCTCCATCTTTTCAAAAGCATTTAAATCAGCTGGAGATATTCTTGGATTTGCATCTGTTGCTGTTTGAAAAAATGTTATACTTACCAGCTGTCTACTTACCAATTTAATTTGCCATCTTTTAAACACAGTAGGAAGAATTATCTTTAGTGAAACTCCAAATGCAGTTGTCTCAAGGGTAGACTTGTACAACATGTTTAATATTTCCCTCTTTATTTTTCATTTTAATGTCCCATATTGTTAAGGAAGTGAAGAATAAAAATATTTCAACTCACCAGCTGCATCAGGTTTTATTTTGGTTTGAATATCACACATTCTGTAAATAAATAAGACTTCCAGAAGCAGAACAGTAGTCTTCCTACAAGCCTACTTACTCACAGTTACACCTGTGTTGTTGCAAAAGTGGAGTCTTAACAGACTGCATTAACAAGATTAAATGGGAGAAGTAATAAGGCACAGACTGTTCCATTTCATTAAAGAAGGGAAGAAGACTACTGGAGGCACTAAGTAATGAAACAAAATTTTCTTTTGACACTCTATTAAAGTATGCATTTCCTATTTCAGTCCAATGATTTAAAATTTTATTTTTCTGGAAATTCTGAAAATAAATCTCAGCTTTCTTTTGTCATCAGTTTTTGTTTCAGACATATATAACACATGGAGGATTAGAGTGGCAGATGTAAGACACCAAATTATTATAAATAAAATCTCCATGTTGTGAAATGACAGCTATATCATGCCTAATTTCAGCCAAAGCTAAGAAGTAAATTTTTGTCCAGTGTTTTTAGAGGTCATGTGACAGACCTGTCTGAATTGCCCCTGTTGAACATCCATTACATTAAAGGAATATTAATTGAATCCCAGTTGCCCCTAGGTTGTACAGAAAAGGGGAACTTAGGGGTAAGCTCTCAGTATCAGTCTGTGACAGAGCTGCTCAGAGCCTGGAACTACTATGGTTTTTTTTCCCCTAGGCTTCTATAATGGCTAGAATTGCATCCTGGTTCATAGGTTACACTTGCAAAGGCTTGCAGTGGCTGTTACGCACCAAATGTGGTGCAGCTGAACACAAAGCCAGATTCACACAGGCTTTCTGTCAAAAATAAAACAAAGCAAAACAGTACATGAGTACATAAGAAGAGAACATTTCTGCAAGCCAGCTAATACATTACATGCATTGCGTCTCACTAATTCACTTTTCCCTTTTGAGTCTTTGTGGATTTCCTGTGCTTTGAAAGATTCCTCTCACCTCCCTGTTATATATTTCCAGGCTTTTCTGCTGCATCGTTACTTCACTTCCAGGTAACCTTTCCTTTTTAATCTGTTTTCTCATGCCCTAACCTTTTGCATAAAGAAGTTGTTGGAGTAAGGAATGATTCAGATTCTAACAGTTCTGTCTTGTTAACCCTCCATATTAATTTCCTTGGACTTCATGCCAAAAATAAAACTGGGAGGACTTAACTTTCAAGATTCAGTTAGCCTTATACATACAGGAGACTGTAAATTCTACATACTACTGGGGAAAAAAGACCTTTCAAAACTGCCATCTCAGCCACTTTGCTTAGAATGATTGCTTGGTTTAGATAAGTACAGCTCAGGAATTTTCAAACAAAGACACCAATGCAAGAGGAAATATTAGGAGAGAGTTCTGAAGTTTATGAAAATAAGCAGAATTACTGGAGATTGGGAAAGTACAGAAAACAAACAAATACATGAGCTGGGAATAGTGAGGCTGAAAAAATATTTTCCCGATAATACGGAAAACATTATTTGAAGGATAATAAGGAACAGGATGAGTTAATTACTTGCAACAACTCATTTAAATCTGCATAAGCATTACACAGCTATTTTTTTCATGCCTGTTCCTAGAACCAGTCACATATAGACTACAAGTGTTGCTCTGGGTTTACAATCTTAAATAGAGTCTCAAACTCTTGGCCTGTAGCATTTTGATGAATAAATATTTTCTGGCTTGGTAAAAAATAGTTCGCTCTCTATTATTTCATTAATCAAAGCCCTTTGATGTTACGGAGCATAATTTTTCTTGACTGGGTAAATAATTGGTGTATAATTTTCCTTCTGTTCAACAGCATTTCATTCTGCTGAAGTACTGATTACCTTACAAGATCTTTAAGTCTCACTGTTTCATAAAATATAAGAGTTTCCCATTAGACACACAGCTTTCCTCTCAGATAAAAAACATGGATCAAAGAAATGGCCAAAAGAAATGAACAATATTCAAGTGGGTTTTCCCCCTCTTCTCCCTCTCTAATTTGTGTAACTGAAAATTAGTTCTGCATGAGTCAGAAACAAATCAATAGATTGTTCCCAAATACTGCATACCCTTCTGATGCATGATTTAGTATCAAACTAGTACCGAGTAATGATTCCAGACACACTGGCTTTCAAATCAAGAACTATCATTGACTAGCAGCCTAATAAATCCCGCTGTACGTCCTGTTGGATGTGCTCTGCCTCTACACGCCTTAGGGAGTAAGGACTTAAAGAGCACAATGAACTGCCTCCAATACTGTCAAAGAAGGAAGTTCTCGTAAGATAAGCCACCTCAACAGGAACTTAGGAAAAGCTCAGATGGCAAATAGGGAGCCATTAATACCAGACCTAAATGGAGGTGAAGGTTTGAAATTAGCACACTGGACAAATTCCACCGTGCAGACTGTGGGAAAAATGCAGATGGCAACAACAGGGAGATGCCAGGCCTGGTGAGGCAGATCTGGATAACCCATCCAGACAAAAATTCCCACCGTGGCAAACTGTGCGAAAGGAAACAGCTGCTTACGGACATGCCATTCCAAGTTATGGGAACAGTATCTAAACCTCGTGGATACTGGCGATGAGGACCTGGAAAAGAGTGGTAACGCCAGAAGAACACTTCGGGACCCCTTGCACCAAGCAAACCAGTGTGAAGAACTATGAGTAGGATGCCAGAGGAATCCATATGGTGGTGATATCTTTTGCTGAATCTCTCACTCTGTCTTCCCCCTCTTTCCTCCTATTTCTGTATCTGCCTCTACCTCACATTTATGATTAAATAAAACCCGAACTATGGATTTTGGTGTATGGTCTTGTCTGCACCTTAATTCAGGCAGAGGCATCTCTTAACAATGGGATCCTAACACAGGGCAGGCAGAATTTGGATGCAGAAGTCTACGCAAAATTTATATTTTGGAATGAGACCTCAGTTCCAGAAGAAAATGGAAATATTTTAACTCTTACAGAAATATAATGATACAACGTAATTTTCAGTTTGTGTTTCTAGAAATGTATCTCACTGACTCTCCGTTGAAAAAACCCCTATGTTGAAAAATAATTCAAGAGCCAAATAAATACAAAGTGAAAATTTCACTCATCTACAGCATAGGTTAAAGTAAGCTCTGAAATCCATGTATTATAAGCTTTCTTTTGACCACAAAGCTGTCCCATGAGCTGGCTTAATAGCCTGAACCAACAGACAATCTCAATAAAAGGCATCACCATGTACCTAGCTTTCTTTTTAACTGTTTGAACACAAAGAGATCATAGAACTATAAAACAGCTTGGGTTGGAAGGGACCTTCAAAGGTCATCTAGTACCAGCCTTCCTGCAATGAGCATAGAAAAGTCCTATTTGCACATTCATGACAAAATATTGCCTGATTATGTTCAACAGGAAAGAGATTTTTTTAGATGATAAATATTTTTGAGGTAAGTGGTTATAGAGAAACGGGCCAGAGTTTCTAGCACTGTTTCATTCTGTACCACCGGTATCATTGTGGGGGTATGGTTTGAGGAGGGAGCCAGGCCCAGCAGTGGCAGGGTTGCCATCCCTTCGTGGGCTCAAAGAAGGAGGTGTGCGAGTTTTGGGGTCAGCCTGGCACAGCCTGCCCGTCTCTGCCTCCAGTGGCAGCATTTTCCCTGTTCCTCTGCGCACAGTCTCTTCTGGGTTGGTGCTGGAAGACACAAAAGGAAGAGAGCAGTGGCACTGTGGAGTGGAGCCCAGCCGAGCTGCGTGGGGCCCCAGCTGCAGCCGCAGCAACCACAACAGCAACCACAGCCACAGCTGGAACCGCTGAGCACTCCTGCTCCCACAGAGCCCGCCCCAGGACAAGGGTCCCCTGACCTGCTCCAGAGCCCACCCAGGTCCCACCAGGTCCTGTCTTGTCCCTGCTTTTCCAGTGTTTTTGTGCTGGGGGAGGGAAGTTAAGCTGTGACTCTCCCTGACACCTACTGCCTTTGTTTTCCCTAAAACCATGTGGCCCAGAAGGAGACCAGTCACCATTTTTGCCTTTGTCTGGGAAAACCACATTGGGAGCTGTCTTTAGGAAGTTTTTGTTTGTTCAGTGATGAACACCATTTTTTGTGCAAAACACTCTCTTTTTTGTATGCTCTTATATTAATTTTTTTTTTAATTGTGATTTTTCACTTAAGTGTGATTCCAATTTATAATCTTCCCTAGTGTTTCCTGCACTATCAGAAGAAGGTGGGGGAAATGGAGTAGCTTGAGTGGGTTTAATTTTCCTGCTGTGTTTTAAACTAGTACATTAAGAAAGGAAGGAATTTGACATTACTGAACACTTTGGAATATAGCCTTATTCCTAAATGAGTTAATTCTCTCATCAGTCTAATTTGCTGAGCAGTTAATAATATCTTGTAACACCCACAATCACAGAATGAACTATGGAAATGAGGAATGCAAACAATTTATCCCACAACTACCACGGACAAGTGAGTATGGACTGCTCCAGATATATCAGTCATGAGCTCATGATGTAGCTTGCAACCACCTGACAGCACGCCAGCCCTCCTGCCCTGGAAGACATCTAGGATAGACAGAACCCACAGTCATGGACTCAACATAAACTCGACATAAATCTAGGAGGGACAGGTATGGAAATTGTGCTTGTGTGTATATCTCTATATATATGGATATAGTTGGAAGGGGTAGGATCAAGGTATGATGCTGATGGTATACAATAAGGGCTGGATAATATCTTGGTTATGGTCAGGACAGGTTTAATTATTTGTAATAGCCAGGAGGGGCCATGGCTAGGATCCAGAAGTTATTCTACCCTACCTCAAGTCATTGCCAGGGTGGGACTAAGGAAGTCTCTTCTGGGGAGAATGAGTTCCTTCCAGTCAAGTGGCAGGAATGGGGCAGAGGGAGTGGTCCTGTAACCCTGGTTCTGAGGCTGAGAGTAGTCGGGTAAAGTGTATTCTGAGCAATCACGTGTGACCTGTTTGCCTGTCTTTTACACTTTGCTATTATTATTGTTGCTGTTACTGTTCATTTTCTTATCACATTGCTGTTTCCTGTAAGTTGTTCTTATCTCAGCCTGTGAGCTTTAGTTTTTGTGCCTCCCATTCTTCTCTCCATCCTGCAACAGGAGAGGGGGACAGTGAGTGGCACATGCTTTGGAGAGTCTCAGTGGGAGCACTAAACTGGGGAGTACCATTCCTAAACCATGCCACACCCACAGATAGAACTCTTTTTCTTTTGCTGTTCTTGGTAGTTTTATCAAAAAGTATCCAGCTGTCTGGATAACTGTCTGGGGAGTAAAATAAATGAAAAAACAATGTGTACCTGTGCACAGGCAAGACTACTGGTTCAGAACCTCATTTGGTATGGATTGATGCAGGGTTGCCAAAGTCATTGAAGCTGTATAATTGTACTGACTGTGGGTCGGCTCTTCATTTTTTCTGATATTATACAACAGTTGAAAAATAAAGTCTAGTGTTAGAAAAAGGCTATAAGTAATTGTATTATTCTCCTTCTAAAGGCTGCATATGATATATCCCCCGGTCTTAACTGCCAGAACTGTAGAAAATTGAGCAGCAGCTTCTAGGTTGTGGCCCTGCACAATTATGAGGAAGGTGCTTCTGTTCAGTTATTTTAGGAAGTAGGTATTGTCCTTGGAGAATATAATCAGATGAACCTTGCTCTCTCTTTTGCTTTGTATATTCTTCAGCCCTGCAAGCTCTGATCAACCTTGCAAGTGCCCTTTCGGATGTTGGCCTTCCTCCTTTGCAGATATAGAACAGAAAGAAAAGTCTTACAGTATCCTGAAATCCTTGTGATCTGTAAATCTAAGTCTCTGCAGCCCTAGGGACATTTCAACAATGTGAATCAAGTTCTATTCCACTAGCAAGCTAAAGATACAAAAATTGCGATGCTACTTTCTAGATTAAAGAAGCATCAATAGAAACATACCAAGAATTCTCGTGCTTTAATCAGAGCTGCTATATATGATAGAATATGGATAGTGTTATATATATATGTGTTTCCCCTAATCACAGCAAAAGGATCAGCACAAAAAATTGGTAGCAGGATTTTCTGTCAGCTCTTTTGTAATTCTATTTTATTTTTTCTGGTGAAAAGTGATCCCAGCAGACTGCATGTAGGGGAGCCATGAATGAGACAGAGCATGCTCTAAAGGTCTATTAGTCCACTGTGCAGTACATTTTAAGTTAAAAGACTTCAGAAATGATAAGAGAGGCCATTCCTCTATGTACAGAAAGTAAGTATCTTTGGACAACCTTGTAACATTGAGGTGACAAGCTTCCTCTGTTGATATGAACTCCTTAGGTCTTTGTTAAGAACTAGGGACCAGAGTATCATCCATGGAAAAACTGGAAAAGAAATCATGGACATGCACAAATTAGTATCTTTGAACCATACTGGAAGTGGTGAGCTAATAATAGAGTGGTCTATTACTATACTTCCCCATTTAAACTTGCAGGATCTATCTGACTTCTTTTGACTGACTCTTTTGTCTCATCACTTACTTACTGTTTTACTTTCCAAGGAGTTACTGACCTCTCTTGATAAAAAAAAAGTCTCTTCTCTAAAATGGATGATACATGTCCCAGACACATCTAAAGAGAAATTCACAGCTAAATACACTTAGGAGCAAGTCAGGTATTTTAGACTCCTACAGTCCAGACGTTCACACATCACCTAATCAGGCTACCAAACTTTTACTGTAGAAAACCACTGACTTTCCAGAAAAATTGTTGCTGTTTTCATTATTTCAAAGCTCATGTGTCACATGTTGTATGTGTCAAAATCTTGCTACTGAATGACACTACTGGAGGAAATTGTAATGGGCTATTGCCTGTGAAGCTATTGGTATTTCTGTAGGTCAGTTTAGTTCTTCTAGAGGCCAACATGCTTTGCTCCCATCTTCATTGGCTGCCCAATGTATTGATATTTTTACTATGATTTAAAAAGCTGGTAAATCTTTAAATTGTGAGTCACCTTCTAAGAAGGAATACTTTGATAGCTGCTTTCAAGTTGAAAGTAGTGATCTATATTACACGCTTTCTGCTTGATAGTCTGTGATAGAATACGATTGCCATAATTTGGACATTTAAAAGTACATTTATTTGCCCGCATAGGATAAATAGCTACATGCCCCAAATTTTGAACATTACGGGAAATTATTTTGATACAGTTCTTTTCTTTTTTTTGTGTGTTGACAATAAATTTCAGTTTCCTGCAGCAACAGAACCATTGTCTCCTGAGCACTTGGTCTGATCTGTTTAAGAAAGCTATGCTTTACACAGACTTACATCTCATGAGAGAAGCAGAGAGAAATCTAAGAGGGCTTTCTTTAAGCAAGAGTAAATTGCATTCTATAGTTTTTTATAAACCAGAAAAATCAGCAACCTGAATATTTTGCTATAGTTACTGAAGTGATCTGTCAAGAACAGTAGTGACTACACATTGAAAATAAAAAACCAAACCACAAGGATTTATGCAAGTTAGATAATTAAATAAATTATATGAAAAGAAAGCTTTTTCAAGAGTTTTCTAGTATCTAAATGTAAGCTTTTTTATACTTTAACCAAAATGTGAAATGAAACCTCTTGGTTTTATTCCTATAAACTGCTGTAACCACACTTTGCTTCCTATAACGTGTTCCAATTTAAACTCTAGACTCCCCATAACCATAATGTCTTGTTGGAAACCTAATAAAGTGGGACAATTTATCTGTCAGTGACCACAACCACTATGCATAGTTTAGTGCAAGACCTCTGTATTTCCACTTTACCGTAAGGAAACAATAAAATCTCTGTGGGACCTCTTCACTACACACACTAGCCAATGGTATTTGATCAGCAGCAATGCTGCTTCTGAACTGTGCTTGTACCATGTCCCTTCAGTCTGCCGAGCCCAAACACCGCAAACGGAGAAGTGAAATGACAAACACATCAGAAATATTTCAGTGGGCATCCTGAACCTAGTGAATTTGTGCTCCATCTAGCTAGGAGGAGAATGGGGATCTTGTGTCTTACGTAAAACCCAGGTAGTTTTCACGAATGAGAACGCTGTGTGCCACATTATAAGGTCAGTCACAAAGAAAGCATCACTGCTGGGTTTCTAATCATGAATCTCAAGCTCATTAATAATACACAAAAGAACACCAAACCTTTCTAAAACAACAAGCCCAGAGCTTTGCTGTAATACCTCTGCCAGCACTTCTGCTCTGCACTCCTGAAGACACATATTGTGCTTTTGACAGAAAGAGTGAGTGCTTTTAAGTCACTTCTCTAAATACTACCACAGGCTTGTTTCCAAGCACAGCATGTGAATAATAGATGCAGAATTCAACAACTTTAAAAATAGTGAAAAAAAATTAATTATTAACTGAAGATCATGGTTGCAGGCAGAAGACAGGTGATAGAGTGAGCACGAGCCACTCAGTGTATTGTGCGGCTATTTTAGTTATTGTGTTCAACAGAATCTTCAAGCTCATGACAAAGCTTGTGGCACTGTCCTTGAAAGTCCTCCATGAAGGCATGAAATGGAGAAAAATTCCAATCAGTATGACAGCTTTATTCACACTGGTGACATGAAAAAGATATTCATCCACACTGAGATATATTAGCATCAGAACAAAAAAACCCTGAAGAATAGAGACCCCTAAGACTTCGGTACTTGGACACCTGTCTCTTGAGACACTTAAAGTGGGATTAGTAAACCTGTAAGTACTTAAATGTTTCTGCAGGCAGTCCACTGATTTGCCATTGGGTCTGGGTTTCTGAACTGCTAACACACAAAAGCTGGAGAAGAAAAGACAGTATCTTAGGTGCCTTGGGCAACATATCTAGGGATGTTTTTAGTTTTCAAAATGTGCCTAATTTCCTTCTCAACAGCAACTAATAAAACTGTACTAGTGACAGCAGAATATAGAGGAAGTAGTGGACAAGCTTTTCTTATACAATCATTAGATACACCAAATGTAAGCATTTACTTACAGTGATGTTTTTACCCCTTTGCCCAAGGTATCTGACATTTTTTTCTGACAAAACTTTAATGAACACAGCTGTAATTTCATTAAAGCTAAACGGAACACAGCTTTGTCATCCTAACTGTATAAAGCATACTGGGTGGGTTTTTGTTGCTTTGTTTTCTTATAGCTACAGAGCGAAGAATAACCTGTTTTTAAGCCCATGCCTAGCAGCCTTTGGGATGTTACCACATCTGAGGCAACACACTATGGCTTGTAAGCCCCACACAGCCATGCAGAAGTGCAAAATGTTTGAGCCACACAGAACTTCAGGGACATTTAAGTAATTAGGCAAATGTGCACTGGTGTGCAAGGAGCAATGTATCAGAACACTTTCACAAGACATGGTGAGAAGGCCTCAGTAAGAGTCTCCCTTTCATCAACTGATAAAGCCTATCACTAGCTGCAGAACAAAGGGAAAGAGTGATATCAAATGAAATCACAAGTACAGCTTCCTGCCATGCTAGTGAAATAATACATTCTTGTTAGAAGCCTTTCATCCAGCCTTTTTAAAAGAAATGAGAACAAGCTGTAAGAAGAGAAGAGACCACTACGAGAACAGTGGTGTTACTGTAACTTTTTATCACTGTCACACTACTTCTTCATTCTGTTGGGTATACTTTTCTAGCTCCCCCTTCCAGAAGCTGCCAATGAATTTAGAGGAGTGAAATATAAACTTCTATCATCCACCTCTTAAATACAAAAACCCATCCAAATAACCAAAACTAAGGACAAAAACTAGCTGACTAGCAGTGTTAGTCATCTTCATAAAACATAAAACTGTACAGCAAAAGGATTCTGGTTTCCTAGGCCATGAAATATAACCCTTCTTCACTGGTTTATATTGATTGTTCTTGATAACAACACAAGATATAACTTCCTAATGAGGTACAATAGCTGATGAAATCTAAGATTCCAGTAAAAAAAAAAAAGTACAATAAAAAAAATTTTTATTGGTATTTTTTATTCTGATATGTATCCAGACAAGGTATATCTACTTGAAAGTGAAAGACTTCCCACTCTGTGCTGAGACTGAGAACTTAATTTGCTTTAAAAATTTAAATGAATGGTACAGCAGAAAAACAACATTTATCAGTGTTACATGCTACAATGCTGTCTGTTGCATTCTTCAAAATGGAAGCACAGTTATGTTACCGACACCAAAAATGTAATTGCTATTAAAAATGTCTTAATGGTACAGTATACTGAGGTCTGCCTATAATCACCTTTCTACCCATTTTTCTTCTCCCCACAAATGCTGTTTATGGGGAAAGAAAAGTGTGTATCATCTACCCCTTTGCACAGGTGCCATGCATAATGTAATTACTACAATTTTCTGCACCTCAAAACCGCAACCATTTCCTACAACTACACAGAGGAAGAAAATAACCGTAACTCAAATTACTATACAAGTGACAGTCCTAACTAATATAGCTCTTATTACCTAAGACGACATTGAATAACTATGGATAGCATTAGTACTTTCAGTTCAGGTGGTTCTACACTATTAACCAACTCTACCTTATGTTCCCTTGGACACTAATTACTTCTGGTCATGCGACTCAGGAAATCTGAGAAAAACTGTAATACTGGTCTCACTGAGAACTACCTACCTAGGTTAGGAGGAAACAATAAAACAAGGGATATACGCCATAGTGCAGCCCGTGCTAACATCTTACTCACTATAGCTTTATTGTTAGAGCCAAGAAGCCAAAAGAAACAAAATTCTGCAGTATTTGGAGGTTTATCTCATACTGTCTTAGCAAGTATTACTAAGCAAATCTGGCATTCAAACTAAAATGGTTTGCTTTGCAGAAAAATGCTGATAAAACATTATTAAAAATCTCATGAAAATTGTTTGATCTGATAAAAATCATAAGCATTAAAAAAAAAAAAGGCAAGAAAAGCAATTCAAACCGGGTGTTTTCACTATGTCTACATGAAATATTTTGTAGCAAATATCTCTCTACACATCATAGGTCTAAAGCTTTAATTGGCAGACAGTGAAATCTGATGGGAAAATAACAGTCTTTTAAATACCTAGGAATGAAAAGCAAACTGAGTTAGCATAGTGTAAGATGCAAGTAATTATACAGTGTCAGTCCTGTTTTATACAGTTCAGTCTTTAAACAACATGTCTAAGAGAAAAAAATGAATCTCCTTTCTTCAAGTGACTCATGCTCTTTTCCCAAAAAGTAGTCAGGGCTATTACACTTAACAGCAGGCTCTTTGCTTAAGGGTTTCTCAATTGTAGTTAGTAGTAGTTAGTATGTAACAATGTACAATTTCCTCTTCCTCTCATCAAACTCAAATATTAGTAACTACCTATGAGAGAACAAGTCTTCATTGGGCAACTTCCAAAATTATCTTTTCTGCAGAAAGAATTTCTACTATCTCTGAGAAAATGCCCCCACAAGGAAACATAAAAGACTTGCTGAAGTCTCAAAAATATGTAATATGCAACTGTATATTTTCATTGATACATTTAAAATTTTGCTCAAATGCCACTAATTCCCTGAAAAGAAACAAAAAAAAAGAGTTTTAGATGGCTTGTGTCACAGTTCCTGACTGATATCACTTCTCAATTTCCCACATCTGCTGTTTTTGTACCATCACTTGTCCCTGTGCCATGTACACTGCTTCAGCTGTATTTCACCTAACAGACTCAACAGCAAGAGAAGGCTTCTATAGAAGAGGGCAAGACAGGAAGCCAGAATTTTGCTCTCTACCAACTACCTGGCAGGAGATTGCAGTCAGGTGTCAGCCTCTTCCCCAGGAAACCACTGAAAGGATGAGAGGACAAGGTGCACTACGGAAGACTTGGGATGGACATCTGGAGGAATTTTGTTATGAAAAGGGCTGTTACACATTAGAACAGACTTTCCTAGGAGGGGGTGGAGGCCATCCTGGAAAATGTTCAAGAAACGACTGTATGTGGCACTTAGTGTCGTGGTCTAGTTGACGAGGTGGTGATCATTTAAAGGCTGGACTCAGTGACCTCAGAGGTGTTTTAAAACATGATTCTGTAGCTCAGTGTCAGATAATAGCTAACTTTTCTAAGCAAGATGGTCATGTGATACTGTGAGGATTCTAGGAAATATCACCTCTTAATTTAACTTTGACTAATTTGCACTTATAAACTTCTACCTTAGATCATCCCAGCTGTAAAAGTTACCCAACAGCAAACACTCATCTCCATTCTGTGTAGAAAAGACAGATGATCCTGGTCTACAGTGGTACATTTACTCGAGCAAATTCTGATTATCTGCAAAGACATGGGATCTGAATCCTTTGTGTAAGTAATGCACCTACATATATTCTCAGTAGGATCACAGACACGGAGCTGATAAAAAAAATTATTTGAGAACAGCTATTATGATCATTATTATTTTATTATAGGCCTCCACTCTTGCTCTTAGCAGGGTATGTGCATTTAAATTACAATGTATTGGGTATCACGAAAGATGATAACCTTTGACCACTTAACTTCTCCAAAAAGGGATGGATTACATGTTTCTCCAATTTAGGTTGATGGTGAATTTGAATCTTTTCTTCTGTCAGAGTATCTACAAGCATCTGGAGAACAGTATTTGGGGCTTTTTCTGCTTTTTCTTTCTCCTCTTCTTTACTGATTTCAGAAGAAGTGAAATCCACACTGTTGCCTGCTACTCAGTCTCCTTCCCCTAAAACTGGATTAAGATGTCCCTCTGCTAGCTTCCCAACACTTTAACTACCCATCTTATGCTCAAATCCTACTTGCTAACTTCTTTCCTGAAATTACTCATGGATTTTATACAGCCATTTTAATAACACAGTTCCTCTGCTTTCCAGTAGAAGTTGAATGCATGAATTCCTTCCTTCAATTTCCTCTTTATTCCCTAGAGCCAGAACAAACAAAGGGGAGACTATTTCTGTTTGCCTTGCTACTGCCACCTCTGACTCAATCTACCATGTGCAATTTAGAATGCGGATGGTAGGTTTTTCTTGCAAGGATCACCTGACTGCCCACCCACCACTCTGTACTTTTTTCAGATGTTTCAAAAAGTTCTGTAAGTTGCAATATTTATTTGTTCACAGCAAATAACCGCAGTATCAGGGCCCAGATTTTGCCACATGGAACTGGCATAGAAAGAGTCCTTAGTAAATATTTTCAAATGAAAATTACCTGGCCACATCCAGTTAGATGAAAAACAACAGGCTACTGGAAGATGTCAGAATTGCAAAATCATTAGCATTCACCCATGGTGCTTTAGTAGCCAAAATGTACATACAAAATGTAAATATAGAGAGGCCTGTAATAAAACATTCTGTAACAAAATTACTTCAGACTTAAAACAATTTATTTTGAAGCAAAACTAATAATAAAAATCACATAAAATGCAATAAAGGCATAAAAGTCACATGTTGTGAAAGACAATTTTCACCAATCACTTGGAAGAGAGTATCTATTCCATCAACTTAAATGAAGAATTAACTAGGGATTTTGAAGTAACAACTATGTTACATTTGATAATTATGGTTTTGTTAATCAGAAGTACCTAAAGGGATTTTTTTTTCCAAAGCTGATACATTTTCTTTATAGAAACTTCAAAACAATGCAAATCAACCAACTGAATAACCCTTCTAGAGCAGAACTATGTTTATACGGTATTTAAGTACCAATTAATGAGATACTCAAGAAAAATATCCTGACTCATGAGTACCTGAAACTGTCACGTAATCACTCTATGTATTTCAACTCTGTATGTCTCCATAGTTTCTGAAGTGTGTTGATGTAACATAAGACATGCATGTTTCTTCTGACAAGGACATTTGGACTGTGGAAAAGCAGATCTATTACAGACAGAACAATATTTAAGCCTAAGGAATTTGCAATTTAGACTACTTTCCCTGGTACCTAATCAAAACCATATTATTAGCAGTACTAGCCCTTCATGAAAAGGAACAAACTGTGATCTCTTCTACACCAGGGTTCTTGTTTACTATGTGTTTGTTTATGGTAAGAAACCTATTCTGGAACCATAAACAATTACTTCCTCTTAGGAAATAGCATTTATGGATCTGAATGCAGAATCAGCAAGGAAATAGAGATGCTGACACTTCCTTTTACCCAACAGATCAGTTAATGACTGTGGCAGGCTAAGTATTTCTTTTTGCCTAAGGGATTTGAAGGCACATCTCTTTTGTAAACTACTTAACATGCCTCAGCAAAGTCTAAAATGGGATTCCTATCTCACTCAGAGCTGAACTGAAAATTCTGGAGCTGAGAAAGCTTTCTGCTATTCCAGGACATGGGAATTTTACAGTGTATGAGAGGTTTCACATGACCAAAACCACTAGGTGCAGGAACAGTCATTTACTTGTATTTTCCATAAGGAAATTTCAGTTTAGAAGACACAAGTACCGAATGTAGTATGACAGACTGGCCTTGTGTGCAGAGTGCCTTTAATAAGCCAGTCAGTGTGGGTACAGAGGAATCATGTGCCTGAGTCACTCCTATCTACAGTCCATATGCTAAAAGAGAAGAAGTTGCAATCAGAGTTCAGACAATGCTTCAGTTTTGAACACTTAGGAAAACAACCGTTTTTTTCAAAAGCACACTGCTAAGTTTAGCCATTTTGAGGTTAACAAAGAACCAGCTCATTCACAGATTTTAGCAAATCAGTCAAAATTGTTACTGTTGTCACTAAAACAGGGAGTTAAGAGAAAGCTAATGAGACTCTGATATGAGTATTGAGAATATACTTGGAGAGCAGAAAGGTGGTAGTTGATAGAGGAAGGACTAGTTTTTATTTCAGGGATGAGGCTGATACACAGGAATAAACATTTCTCCTGAGAAAATATCTTATTCAAGCATATGTTTCTATTTAATCCTTCTGGATTACATTGTCATTCATCTCCCACATGAAGCCGTAAGTTCAGTCTTTTCTTTAACAAACACTCCATTAACAGAGGCTTCTATGAACATTCTGATTTACAGGTAAGCTTATCAGGTGCTATAGCTCCATGTCAGCTCTGTATCAGACACTCCTCCCGGTTTTGTATCATCAGACTGTATGCATTTTTCATCCATTGAGGAGATCCAAATACAAAATTCACTGCCCCAACGCTGGTTTGTGAGTGTCCAAAGTTCTTTGGACCCATAATTGAATGAATGTCGTATCGTCACATCTGTAAGCAGTTTATCATCCTTGACATACACAGACAGGCAACTTTAAAGCGGTAATTCAACTAGTGTCTGATGTAGGTAACTTACGTAAATTAGACACATTACACATGGAAAATTTCAGCTTCTGATGTAGATTTATTTTGCATCAACAGGTACACCTTTTATTTCTGGACATCCTAAGTGTAAAATTCTCAATCAGACAAAACGTCAAGCTTACACACTGTAATTTTTGAGTACAGAACTCCAGAAAGAACACAAGCAATGAAGATAAAGCAAGTATTATATAGTTTGAAGGTTGTGGTGTCACACTAAAATAATGTATTTCTACTTCAATTACATATTCACTTTGCAAAAATTTATCAGCCCTGTATTATAGGATGAACTGAAATAACATGGTGACAGCTAAAGGACTGTTTGCACGAGCTGACAACAAAGAATAATTTTATTCACAGGATAATCATACGTCTCTACGTACCAGAACAGGTATGTTTTTTCCCCCAAGCATTTTCAAATAAACACCTAGTGCATTTGGACAATCACTTGTGTTGTGTTTCAAAATGGTATTCTCCAATTTAGTACACCCACTGAAACCACGTGCTGCTCCCCTTCTCCACTTCCTTCCACCGTGAGTGCACCAGAGCAGGGAATGGAAGACACAAAGGTTAAGGTTGAGGTAGGAACAATTTACTGGAAACAGCAATGAGATAAGAACACAAACAGTAGCTGCAAAAATACCAATGACAGAGGGTACAAGAAAAGTAACTATTCACAAGGATCTCCCCACCCAACAACAGAGAATAATGCATGGCTCTCTGCCTTGTTTATTTTTCTGGAGGAAGCCCCTTCTACTTGGGAGACTGTCCCTTTCCCCAGCCCCTGGCAATGTTGTGAAGTGGTTCAGAATAACCTCCATGTCCAAGCCATGCCCTCTCCTGGCTACTGCTAAAATTAATCCTGTCCTGGCCAGAACCAGTCAATATCAATATTTTTCATTGATATTGTTAGGGGATGAGGCAGATTCAACATGCAACATGGTATACTGTATGATAAACATATACATCCCATACAAAGAAATAACTACAACCCAGCTAATTCACTTTTTTCTTTAAGCAAAGATTGTGATGTAAGTTTGTTGGGGAGCAGTGACCAAGACAAAAATAGGAGGAACAGCACTATGTAAAAGTTTCAGCTGTTTTTCTTAAACAAAACAACACAGTAAAGGGAAATATTAATGACAACTGCAAAAAAAATTGTGCTGGAGTGGTCTGCTCAACACCAGGGTACTTAGATGGAGTGTAAATGAAGCATTTTCACAAGGAATATGTGCCCAATCCTTACCACGGCAACCTGGCATTGGACCAGTATGGAAAATTGACCCTGAGGGAACAAGTCCACAGAGATACTCTTCCATTATCTGAGACAGCACTGTGTGACTGGGATTGGTATTACACTAAGCTGGCAAGTGAAGGTTTTAGAAATATGCATGTATAGCTACCAATAAAATACACCTAGCATGAATTTTTCTGCAATATCATGCAGAATCATCTACTTAACTGGTCTTACATGGCTTATTTCAATCTCCACCCTTAAAGACAGACTTTACAAATAAACTATCTTCCCAAAGAACAAGTGACTAATGACAAAACTTGATTTGCCAGGAATATGGATAAAGTAATAGGTTATCCAGCTTGAATAAGATACCTCAATAGAACCCACAGGAGTGGGTACCTTTTATCTTTTCCCCTCTGGTATTCAAAATCAACCTTCTTTATTTCGCTTTGTCATTTTGTTCCAAAAACGGCAAACGCAACAACGGTACCCTTCATGATAAAAACCAAACCAAACTAAGCTAAAAACTCCCACAGTATATTTATACAGAGAAGTAACAGTAACTGCACAGATTCCAAAATATGCGTCCACAGAACCTGGCTCAAAGGGGAACAGATTGATCTGAAAGAGCAAAAGGGAAAAAATGGTAATTAAGATCATCACTGCATAAAATCAGCTTGTCAGGGAGAGAATGACAAGTTCATGCTAATGATGACCTGAAAATTGACCAGAGTTTATTAATTTTGTGTTAAAAGAGGTTCAAGTGAAATATATTATAAATTATATCAATTATATATATACACTTTCACTTACCCTATA